>AUXI01000347.1:0-23606 GCA_000482105.1 Crithidia acanthocephali | reverse complement strand
CTAAATGGCAAGACCACTGTGCGCTCTGACTGCTGGCCGTGTGCGAAGAAGACCACGTTTGTGCTGGACGCTGCTGGTGCCTCAGCGGCGACGACAGCCGATGCCGCTCCGACTGCTGCCGCAGTGCCACCGGTGAGCTTACCCGTGAAGTCTCCTGTTGCCGCTGCTGCCCCCAACACCAACGATGCCAAGCCGCCTGCCGCCAGCTCCCCGTTCAAGAGTGCGTTTGGTGCTGCTGCCGCGAACAGCGATGCCAAGCCCCCTGCTGTCAGCTCCCCATTCAAGAGTGCGTTTGGAGCTGCTGCCGCAACCAACGATGCTAAGCCGCCTGCTGCTAGCTCCCCGTTCAAAAGTGCGTTTGGAGTTGGCGCTAGTCGCGAAAGTGGCGCGAAGCCGTCTGCTGTGGTGCCTGCTTTTAACAGTGCGTTCACGGATCCAATGGTGAGCGAGGAGAAAGCCAAGGCATTTGTGCCTGTCATTGAAGATGACATAGACGCGCCTGTGTCGGATGCTGATGGGGAGCGTGAACTCAGCCTGCCCTCCGAAAGCCACCTTGAAGCAACGAGTGCAGCTGGCCAAGACGGAGCGTCCCCCACAGCTGACAGAAGCGCGAGTGGATCGGTGACCTCAGCGAGAAGTCGAGGAACAGAGTCTTCCGGTGGTGGTGCCGCGCAGCCGTCTCGTAACACCACCGCAGGGGTTACAAAGAGTGAGTTGCCGACAGCAGCTGCAAAGAAAAGTGATGCTGTAAGTGCTGACGTCTCTCCGGTACTCCCTGGCGGCAGCGATGCAGTGCAGGGTCACAACAGTGAAGCCGAATCTGCTGTGGCCGGCGCTGCCCTTGGCGACAACGTCGCTGCTGCGGAGAAAAAAGACGATACCCTTGTCGTCACGTTAGGCGCTCAGAGCTTCAACCCTTTTGCAAAGACGTCAAAGGCACCTGCGGGCTCTGCGGCGACAACGCAGGCCACGCCCCCGTTAGCCTTCGGTGAAAAGCTGCCCCCGAAGCATAGCGGCGCCGCTCCAGCAGCCACGACGATCGGCGGCAACTCAAACCCCTTCGGCGGTGGCTTCAAACCGTTTGGCGCTCCGGCTGGACAGGGTAGCGGTACAGGTCCGCTGCCTTTTGGCGCCGCCGTGACGGACACGAAGAGCAGCACCCCGGGTGCCAAACCGACTTTCGCTGCGGCTGGCCCTTTCGGCGGCTCCCCCAAGCCGTTTGGCAGTCTGGAAACAAAGAAAGATGACCCGGCACCCTTTGTTCTGCCGTTGCCATCTGCTCAACCAGTCGACGGCGCCGCAGCTACGGCGACAACCGATGGTGGCGCCAGTTCAGCAGACAAGGCAGCCAAGGTGAGTGTTGCAGGAGGAAAGGAGAAGACTAGCTCGGAGCCGGTGATACCCGCGGCTCAGGGCAGTGCGGCGAGTACGCAAGGCGCTGCAGTGAGCAACGAGAGCGTTTTCACAGGAGCCACCGCTGCTGTAGTTGCCCCACCGTCGCCGTCTGAGGGTGACACACGCAGTCTGTTACCTCTGACCCAGGCGTTGGCGCCACAGTTTTCTCTCGAAGAGGTGCAGCAACTGGTGACAGAGGCGTTGACTGAGCAGCGGGAGCTGATGAAGGAGGAGTGGGAGACGTTCCGCAAAGAGCTCCTGTTTGATGTTCGACAGGCTGTGTCTGAAGCAAGCACACGCAGTCTGTTGGCTGAGAGAGCGGACTTTCAGGAGTCCGCTGCACAGATGAATGAAACCCTCGTTCGACGCCATTTATCAAAGGCGTTTCGTAAGTTGTGATTAACTCTTTTTTGTCCATTGTTGTGGATCCAAGGTCGAGATTGTTGATTCTACGTAAAAGAGGTGAGAAAACAAGGCAAAAAAGAAAAGAGCATTGAGGATGTAAGCGATCTCGCAGGTGTGTGTGTGTGTGTGTGTGTGTGTGCGACGCACTGTGACTCCGCTCAATTCCGGCCGAGTATCGACGTCATTGAGCACATTTTAGCAGCCAAGTATGGTAAATACGACACGGCGCAAAACCACAAAGCGTAGATGACTCGTGTGACAGCGGACTAATTGTTCCCTCAAAAGCTTGCAATTCTGTGGCATCCTTACACTTTTGTTTTAGCTTGGGATCTGTTTTAAGCACTCGCTTTTTTGTTGTTGTTGTTGTTGAGTTTACGGTCTGTGGTGACCGATAAGGACACGTGACTATACTGTTCTCCCTGTTTACTGGTTTTTGTTTTCACAACTATGCCTCTCAAGTCTACCTCTCTGCCACTTTCCCACCCATTTCTCGCTTTCTCTACTTTCAACGATGGCTTCACGATTCATAAGTTTTGCAAAAAGAAGGCAGCAGCTGTTTGCTATCGCCGTCCTTACTCTCACATCTCTTTTGGCTCTTTTTTTTTCTTCTCAGCCATAGTCTGAGAAAGGAAAGGTAAAAGGTCACTCAAGTCCAGCAATGCCTCCGCCAACTCGACTGGACGCGGTGTGTGAAGCGTCGGCGAACCCGCGCCTCGCCGAACTGGAGGGCTTGCGGAAGTTGTGCGATCGTGTACACGCCCTCCGCGCGAACGTCAACGACATGTGCGACCGGCGCATTCCTGCGATGGAGCGGTCGATCGAGCAGTTTCACGACAGCCACCTGCACCGTCCGCTGGAAACGGAAGGCGACTTTGCTGAAGGGGCGGCCGTGCACTCCGTCGGTCTCCTCCTTGGCGCTATCGATGCGCTGTACCTCCGCACGCAGACGGTGCCGCGGCAGCGCCACTCCGTCGCCAAGCGTGGCACCGCTGCGGCGACACCGGCGAGCGTATCGACGACGTTTGCGGTGGGCTATTCGCCCGAGTTTACCGTTGGCGCGGAGGAGGTGTCACGCTATAGCGACAAGGAGGCGAAGTCGCCGATGAAGGTGACTGCCGCGACGGGAGAGGTGCAGCCCGGGAGAGGCATCAATCAAACCACACTTGCCGCTCCTCCCACCGCGAGCCGAAAGCAGGCAAGTGAGCCCGCTCCTTTGGGCAAGACAGCGCACGGCTCGCTTCCAACAGGCGGGTTTTCTGCGCCTGCCGCAACGCCATATTTGCCGTCTCGCGATGTTTTGTCCGGCCCATTAAAGCAGCCGTCGACGAACTCCTCGCTGCTATCCGGCTCTCCACCCTCCACCACTGCCTCAACAAAAACGAGCTCGCGGGAAACGTTGACCGTCGCACCTCCTGCTGTTGCTGCGGCTGCAAAGCCGGCATTTCCTGCTGTCGGGTTTTCTGCCGCTGCCTCGAAGGACACCTCGAAGCTCGCCATTACCGCGGACAGCAAACCCGCTAGCCCGGGTTTTGGGTTCCCTGCAGCCCCTGCGGCGAAGGACGAACCAGTTTCTGCCAGCACGCCAGTCAGCTCGAATATCACCTTTCCTGCTACCGCGACTTCGAAGGACGCCGCGAAAGATGCATCCGCCGTGCAGACCAAATCTCTCGGTGATGGTTTCCCTGCCGCGGTTGCGCTATCGAAAGACGCTTCGGTTGCAGAGGCATCACCGGTTGCGGACGCCAAGCCTGCCAATGGTGACGTTAGTTGCGCCGCACCTACTGAAACTCCGAAGGATGAACGAAAAGAGACACCTACTATTGCGAACAAACCGACAGGCGTCGCTTCTGGTTCCCCTGCCGCTGCTGTCGCCTCAAAGGACACGGCTGGTAACAACAGCAAGCCAGCGAGTCCGGGATCTGCCTTTCCCACGGGCTTTTCACCCCTAAAGGACGCACCTGCTGCTGAGAACAAGCTTGCCGGTGGTGGCTTCGGCTTTGTTGCTGCTGCCGCGAAGGACGCCGCGAAGGACACACCTGCTGCTGACAGCAAGCCCGCTGGTGGTGCTTTCAACTTTGGCGCAGCTGCCGCGAAGGACGCCGCGAAGGACACACCTGCTGCTGACAGCAAGCCCACTGGTGGTGCTTTCAACTTTGGCGCAGCTGCCGCGAAAGACACACCTGCTGCTGAGAACAAGCCTGCCGGTGGTGGCTTCGGCTTTGCCGCAAGCGGTGCTGGTGGCGCCTCAGCAAACGCCGCTCCTGCTGCTGCTACGACGGGTGCGTTTAACAAAACCGCAGTTGCGCCAAGCAGCGCGTTCAGCAACAGCCCCGCAGTCAGTGGTGCTGCCCAGCCGGCCGCCGCTCCTGGTGCCGCTGCACCCGCCAACGGTTTTGCACAGAGCACAGCCTTCGGTCAGAGCGCGGCGTCAGCCGCAAATCCCACCGCTGCGGGTTTTGTGAAGCCGACCGCACCCGGTGCCTTTGCGCAGAGTGCTGCGCCTGTCGGCACCGGTAGCGCCGCTGCACCCGCTGGGTTTGCGCCTACCTCTGCCTTTGGCCAAGCTGCAGCCCCAGCTGGCGCTGCGGCCCCTGCCAGCACATTCGCCAAGGCAACGGGGTGGGGCGGCTCTGGGCAGCCCGCTGCGACTCCTGGTGCAGCTGCGCCAACTGCCGGCACCGCCTCCACCTCCGCGTTTGGCCAGGCAGCTGCCCCTGCGAGTGGGTTCGGAAAGACTCCGGCGGCTGCCAGCTTTTTTGGTCCGAGCTCCGCATTTGGGCAAGCTGCCACGGCTGGTGCTGCTGCGCCGACCGGTGCCACCCCACCAGCAGCGCAAGCGAGCGTTTTCAATCAACCCTCTGTGCTGAGCTCGAACGCGTCGTCAGGTGCTGCCGCGCCAAACGGTGCATTTGCTAAAGCACCGGCATCCAATGGCTTTGGTGCGGCGTCGGCGTTCGGTCAGAACGGTGCGGCACCGGGATCCACTCCGCCGACTGCGTCTGGCGGGCCTGCACCGTTCTCAGCATTTGGCCAGGGTGGTGCCGCGGCACCCGCTGCACCAAGCACTGCCTTTGGAACAACTGCGGCGCCAGGCAGCGGGTTTGGCAAGCCCTCTCCGTTTGGTCAATCTGCTTTTGGTCAACCGGCTGCAGCCCAACCTGGTTTTGGTCAACCTGCTGCAACTCAAGCTGCTTCTAACCAATCCTCTGGTTTTCGCCCACCGGGCACTGCGGCTGCGCCGCCCACGGGTGGGTTCGGCCAACCGTCAGCTTTTGCGCGCAACGCGCCGCCCAACGGCACCCCGCCAGCCGCACCGAGCGCCTTCACGCAAGGCTCAGCGTTCAACCAACATGCGGCCCCACCGGCGAACGTGCAGGGGAAGATGCCGGTGGCGAGTGCCTTTGCACAGTCCTCCACCCCCGGCCCCGTGGCGCCGCCCAACGGCTTTGCGCAGAGCTCCGCGTTCGGGGCTGGCCAAGGCGGCAGCGCCTTTACGAGTGCCTTCGGTGGGCAGTCGAGTGGCGGCGGCTTTTCTGCCGTTCCAAAGAGCGCCTTCTCGGGCGGCAATAACGCAGGTGGGGCCTTTGCCGCCTCCTCGTTCAACTCCCTCGCGGGCAACTTCCAGCAAGGCAATCAGAACGCGCAGTTCCAAGGAGGACAACAGTAGTAGTGGTCGCTCGGTGCGACCACTGCTACCTTGTTCTGCAACTGATACGGTTTGCACCGCGTGTGCTTTTTTTTTCTCTTATGTGTGTGATAGAATTAAAACACGTCTTCTTGTTTGGTTGTACCTTTCATAAGTTGAAAAAAAAACTCCTAGTCATTTTTGTTTTCTATTGACGCCGTAAAGCGGAAAGCCTTTTTTTTTGTTCATTGAATTCTACCGTCACTGTTTCTTAAATGGACGTTTTAACGAGTGACCAAAGTGCTGTAAAGTATCGATAGCATGCTACGAATTACGATGCGGCGCGTCAGAGGTAATGAAAGAAAGAGGGCCAGAGCTGACTATACAGTCTGGCACTTTTCTTGCGCTGTTCTTTCTTCCCCCAAGTGGCAGCTGTGCGCTGCACCGTGGACTGTTTTTGAGGCATCCGTTCAACGATTTCTAAGCACACGCGGAAAAGTTTTTCTTCTTTCCCGTTTGGTTCACGGTGAAGCAAGCCAACCAGGTCAAGGAGGAGGCTTTGCGTAGACACACTCTGTGGTTGTTGCCCGCTGCACCGTTTTCTCCGGAAACGCAGCAAACACATAAAAAAGCATGTGCTTTGCATTTCCCCATTGGTATTTGTCCTTTTCACCTCCCTTTTCCTTCCCCTGTCTTCCACACACAAAAGGAACACGTACACAGGAACGATAACGTCGACAACTGCGCTTAAAAAACGCACACAAAAACACTTACGTAAAAATAACCCACACATCATTTTTCTTTTTTGTCATTCTCTCCTTCACAACCTCACACACACACATACACACACGCATTCTTTCTCATGACGGACACTCTTATTATCCGTGACGTTGAGGTGGATGATCTGGCCCAGGTGCTGGAGCTGCTGAGCCACCTCACATCTGCACCGGCGCTCTCGCAGAGTGAGATGGAGGCGCTCCATAACCGGCGCGTGACGGCTGGTGTGCGGACGCTGGTGGCCATCGACCCGGCAACGCGGGAGGTTCTTGGGACGGCGTCCCTCCTCGTGGAGCCCAAGTTTACGCGCGGCGGCAAGAGCGTCGGTCACGTGGAGGACGTCGTGACTCGCCCGCAGAATCGTGGGCAGGGCATTGGACAAAAGCTGCTGATGCGCCTGGTAGAGGCAGCGAAGGAGCACGACTGCTACAAGGTCATCCTCGACTGCGCCGACTCCACGGTGGCCTACTACTCCAAGGCTGGCTTCAGGAAGTGCGAGAACCAGATGCGTCTGGATATTGAGTAGTGTTGCCGTCAGTGCGCGTTCGGCGAGGGATGGGCTCAATCTTTTTTCTTCTTCGCCGAACCCAACAATTGCTCTTTTTCTTCTTCTTTTGATCACCTCTTCTTACTCATTGCCTTTTCATTGCCGCCACCTGTGTTCTCTCGCAGGTATCTCAGGGGGAAAGCCGAACCGAAAAGAAAGCACAGACATCTGTGCACCTCAATACGTGTCTCTTCGGGCGTACACAGCTCGTCTTGTGCCAGTGTGCTTTCTGCCCTTTCCCAACAAACACACACACACAAAAAAAAAACCCACAGGCTAAGAGAACAACAAAAGGAAATGTGAGGAGTGTTCGTCAACAATTCTATCGAAATAAAAAGGCTCACTTCTGCTTTGCTATTGCTTTTTCGCGGGAAATTATCTTCGTTCCTCCGAAGTGCTCATCTCGCAAATGCGCTGCAGCTTTCCAACCGTCCTCCGAAGCATGGCGCATTATGCAAGGAGAGGAAAGAGTGCGGACCTGCGGGCCGGGCTGCAATAGGGCAACAGTGAAAACGTGAAGCTCAATGCTGGACAGAATTGAAGCTTGTGCATGTGGGCTTGCAGCATCTTTCTCACCTCTTGCTCCTTCTAATTTCGCTTTTTGCTGTCAACGCGTCTTTGTTATGCCGAAGGACAGCATAAAAAAAAGAAAAACCACTTTACCTGCAACACAATTGAGCTTGAGTTTTTCTTCCGCTTATCGACGTGTTCAGTACCGTTTTCACCTCGCACGTGCAACACGAGGGAAAGAAGCCGCTACGCACAAACACACACACACACACGCTAAAAAGAAAGGCTAGAAGAATAGTAGTTTTACCGGCGTCAGGCTTGAAACAAAGCGCTTTCAATTTTTGGTCACTGATCATGAGCATTCAAGAGAGACTTACGCCGCGGCTACTGCTGGTGATTGATGTGGCGGGCAGCGGTGCTTACGGCACTGTTTACCACCTAAGGAATGCACATGGGAGGGACGTGGCCCTCAAGCGGTCAAAGCAGCCGGTTGGCCGCAGCGGCACCATCGAAGAGGTGATGAACCTGATGCGCTTGTGCAGCTTCAACACGATACAAATGCTTGACGCGTGGCTTGATGAGGAGCGGCACGTGAACATTCTTTTGGAGTATTGCAACTTGGGAAACCTGGGTGGCTACTTGGAAGAGTTCTTCCCACTCACCGAGAATGCTGTTTTGAGCGTCTTTGCGCAGACTTTGCTCGGTCTTGACCATCTGCACAAGAAACGCATCATTCACGGAGACATCAAACTCGAGAATGTCTTGTTGCACATGGGCGATCAAGGGTGCCTGCCCTCGGTGAAGCTGTGCGACTTCGGTCTCGCCATGCAGATGAATGAAGGCGCAGATCGCGCCATCCCGCACATCGGTACTTTTCACTGCGTGCCACCAGAGATTGCGCGGGGCTTCACGTACACCACGAAGTCTGACATCTGGAGCCTCGGCGTGGTGCTCTACACCGTTCTCACGAAGCGGTGCCCCTTCACGACTCGTCTGGTAGACGGGACGCGGCAACTGGACTACACGCCCCCGCCGCACCCCTGCCAGTGGTTGAGCACGTACAACAAGTGTCTAGGGGACTGTGTGATGGCCATGCTGCAAACAAACTGGAAGCAGCGGCCCAGCGCAGAGGCTATCTTGCGCTGCACGTGGCTGAGTGGGACGCTGCAGAAACCGCCGTGGCTCGCGGGGTGCTACGCGCATGCAATGTGGGTGGTGATTCAACGGCCTCGCGTCTCTCTGGTGAAAGTCTATGTGGCGTGCGACACAAGCACGGCTGTGCTGCGTGTCCTGGACACCGGAGACCAGGTGCTGATTGCCCGCTTGCCAGGAAACGGTGCCACCAAAGAAGGGGATTGGGCCAAGGTGGTACTGCCTCTGGTTGGCTACGTCTGCCTCACCGACGAACTGGAGAGTCAAATGCTCTCTTCAGCCAACCGCGGACTTGCACCACGGGTGGATATGTTGGACCCGCCGGCTTAAGTTGGCGGCAGCCATCACGAGACACACCGACTCGCGTGGAGATGGCAGAGAAACAAAGAGAGTATTTTTTTTTTTTGCTTTCCCCCCTCATTTCTGCTCGGTTTTGTCCTCCAGCGGTGCACCAGGCAGGCGTGTTCACAGGCGCAGTGAGTCGATGCGAGTGCGTTCACACGCTTCATGCTCTGTACAACGGCGGAGCCGGTGTGGTGCTGCTCTTTGAGTTGTCATTTCAACCTCAACACTCAGACCACTGCGTGCTCATCAGTCTTCAAGTCGCCGTTCTGTTTTCCTTTTTCTTTCTTTCTCCTTAATAACTCACTCACGCTTAAAGTTTTTTTTGTTTTTCTTCTGTCTTCTTTTTTGTTCCAGTCTGAAAGGAAGCTGTGCTTTTTAGCGCTATCCTTGCCGGTCACACACTCTGACCTAACTCCTTATCCTTCACTCACCTCACTTTTGTGTACGCTTAAAATCAAAATGCGCGTCGAACAAACCAACTCTACGCTACACCCTTTCTGTTCCCCGCCTCCAGCGCGGCCATGCGTCGTTCACGCGGCATTTCTCTTTCATTGTCCTTGTTTTCCGCTGCACTGCACGCTTCGTCGTTTTCTGCGCGCGCTCCAGCCTTTTCGCATCTACTTTCCGCACCTATACGTTAAAAAAAAAAAAGAAGAGCCTACTAAAGGATCCCACAAGCGACAGCAACGGCAAAATGCACCTTTGCTGCAGAGGTTCAAGTACACGTCGCTGTCTTCATCGTTTGTCTCGTACTCGGCGATGAGCGACCCGAGAACTCGATGACAGCGTCGTTGCGCTGCAGTGACACTAGTCTTAGAGATGTACGGCATCCCAAAGCAGACGTTTCACACGCACACACACACAAAAGTAGGTGTAATGTAGCTGTTTCCTTGCAAAGTTGGATTCATCTCGTACCTCGTTGCTTGTTAATTGTGCAAGCCCCACTGTCCGTTGTTTTCTGTTTGGTTGGAAAACACGCATGAGAAGCCGCGACTTTCCTCTCATCAGCTTCATTCCACCCTCTTTTCTTCTTTTTTCTATGTATTTTTTCCTCCTTTATGTTTCTCAAGAGACGCACGGCAAGCAACTTTTGTGGACCTTCGTGTGCAGTACATCTAAGGAGTAAAACGTGATCGAGAGATGCAGCAACTACGTTGCAGCATGCGGAGTGGCCTGATGGCCTTTCGCACTCATTCGCTCATAACCCTCTTTCAACCAAACAGTCGCCGCCTCTTTTCGGAGTTCAGCTCGGGCAGTGTTCTGGGCACGTCAACGCTGTCTGGCAGCTTGCTGAAAGACCTGCAGGAGGACCTCAAAAACGAAAACGAGCGCCGCACGCGCGGCGTTGGCGAGACGCTGCAAAACTACGTCAACCGCGCCGAGCTGTCGCACATGGAGAGCCCCGAGGCGGACGAGAAGTTTCTCAAAAACCTCGAATCCAAGGTGGACGACCTTTTTGCTCGGATCCCTTTGCCAGAGGACCCGATGCGGGCAGCTCTGGCACTGACGGATGAGGAGGTGAAGGAGGAAGCGGCGGCAGAGCTGGTCAAGGAAGCGGTGCGGGAGATGTACTGGCGTAAGCTGGATGCCAAAAAGGCTGAGGAGCTGCGTCTGAAGCACGCACAGGAGAAGTACGCTAAGCAGGGGATGCGGCGGTACTTCGACGAGGTGAAAGAGAACGAGGAAATGCGTGAGCGGTACGCGGACGTGGTGAGTGGCACAGCAAACGCAAGCCAGCCGCGCTCGCGATTGCCCGCGGCGCCGTCGGCTGCAGAGGCTGGCGTGCTCGCCGACGATAACGTCGAGGACGCGACGGAGGCGGAGCTTCGGGCGGAGCTAGCGGCGATGAAATCGAAGATGGCGAAGCTAGAGGAGATGCTGCGCGAGAAGAAGTAGAGGCAGCGGCAGCTGATGAAGACACATCTCCTTTCTTCCCTGCTATCTAGACGATAGCAAGGTACTGACTGCTATGACTGTTTTTGGGACTGTGCCGTTGTTGGCAGACGTCACGTACGAATGTAACATCACGTTTTTACAGATGATGGCAACCCCCTTTTTTTTACGTACTCCCAGTACAGCTTGAGCACATACGATTAAGCTACCGGAAAAAGAAGAAAGCTTTCTTCAATACACAAAAAAGAAATAAGGTGGACGTGTGCGTTTATGATGCTTTGACTCGCGCTGTGATTTTTTGTTGTCGCACCATCGCTTACTTGCGCTCCTCTGTGACTGCCAATTCTATCATAGTTTCCCTTCTATGCTCTGTGCAATGCAAAAATGTGTCTTGTGCCGCACAAGATGGGCGTGACCAGTCGGAGGTGTGGTGCGAACACACGTTGAACTCTACACACCGCACGGGGGGAAAAAAAAGAGTCCATTCCGATGTTTACTACCGTTTACTCGTCCTCTTTCTTTCATTTTTTTCTTTTCCTCTACCCTGTTCTCTTCCGTTGTACCACACTTTCTTCCATACTCTCGACTTCTAGTTTAGCAAACAGCGATGAATCGTCTGTTCACGAGTAGTGCGGATTTGCGTGGCTGCACCGCCGTCGTGCTGGGCAGCCTGAGCTGCCAGAAGCGCTTCTGGGCAAAGCCGAAGAAGCGTCCGAAGGTCGGCACGGGCTTCCACGAGAAGGCGCAGAAGTGGCGCGACGAGTACCTGCTAGACAGCCACCGCGTCCTCGCCGACAGTCTGCGCGCGTACGTCGACTTCAGCTCCACAAAGCGCGCGGAGCCGTGGGACACCCGCTTCGCTCCTTTTGACCGCGTCGAGAAGGATGGCGTGTACATCATCACCCGCTACCTCATGGATGACAAGCTGCAGCTGTGCAACTACCACCACCGCCCGGTGAAGCGAATGCTGTGCAACGTGGGGCTGATGGGGCCGCAGGTGACGACGACGGCGCGGTGGAAGCCGTACCGCTTCGCGACGAACCCGGCAAGCACCACGAGGGCTGAGCGCACCTTTACAAAGGACAAGACCGTCTTCACAGGCTACCACAACGATTGAGCTCGTGCCGCTGCTGCCACTGTTGGTGCACGAGTGAAGTAGGAGCTTCATTTAGAGGTGAAAGCAAGCCCACGCTTTCCCTTTTCCGTTTCCCGTTGTCCTCGTCGTCAAACGCGTGTATTTTTGGTTTCACACAGGCTGCGGCCAGATGCGTACGTGTTCAGTACGCACATGTGGAGTTATTTACGCTTGCAACGAGTGCGTAACGCTGCTGTGGTTGAACGTGTGCTCGCTATGCACTGACGGTTTCTTGTTGTTCTCACTTCTGTTTCTGTTTTACGAGGCTCGTGTGGCGTTGGAGGTGCCTTGCTTTGTCATGCAATGGCGTGTTTCACAAATCAGTAGATAGAGAAAAGCGACGGAAGATAGTCTTTTTTGTTGCTGCACTTCTGAGTTGGAGTGGAGCGCATCGAAAGAAACGAAGGCGCCAAAAAAAAAAAAACCTCGACCTTTTTGTCGGGTTATAGTACTGTTCCAGTGCAGGCGAATCGAGGTGGATGCTGCGTCTTGCGTCACTTGGTGAACGCCGCCGGCACCCCTTCTTTTATATGATCAACAGTCTTCTGATGTATGGACCGGCACTGCGTCCGCCATTCTAGAAGCGTGACGCCACGCCTTCATGAGTGTGTACACCCTCGCTGCACATCTCCTTTCCCCTCTTTTTTTTTTGTCAACGATTCCATCGCACCCTGCCACCAGTGCAGACTCCCAGTGAGAGAATAAAACGAGCTGTGCTCGGTCGCTAGCTACCTTAGAAGGCAACTCACCCTCTTCTTGCAAGAGCAGAACAGCAGACATACACACACACACACTCACACATATGGGTCGTGCCGCGAAGCGTGACCGCGCGAAGTCGGCAACGCCGCCGGCGCCAGAACACGACGCCTTGTCCTTGCCACCCGCTGCGAAGCGAGAGCGAACAGAACCGCAGCGCGACACCCTACCGAAGCGGGTGGAGTCGAAGAAGTTTGTGCCAGATCTCGACGACCTCGAAAACACTGACGCCGCCTCCGCCCACAGCGACGAGTCAGTGCGGGTGGAGAACTCGCAAGAACGGGAGGATGCCCTGGTGACGGCTGGAAGTGATCTTTCTGGCGACGCTTTGAAGGCCTTTCTGCAGACCAACTTCGTCGACTACATAGATGACAAGGTTCTTGAAATACACGATTTAGATCTCTTCGACGCGTAGGGTCTATAAAAGTACTTTCCCTGCTTTCAGCGTGCATTCACACCTTTTTTTGATACACGTACGCATGCGTTGTCGAGTTTCTTTTTTGTTTTCGCTTGTCCGGAAAAGAAGACGATAGGAAAAGAAAGGAGAGCTTTCTTTTCTCAGCGTGTCGGCTTCTGAAGTGATGGGGCCGAGCACTGTCGGTAGTGCTCTTCGCGTTTGTTTGGGCAAAAGTGCGATATCGCGTTGCCCCAGCGTTGCTGCTTTTCATGTGCCTTTGCTTCCGCGTGGGTATCTGGCGTACAACACGTGTACGCAACAGAAAACAAGAGAATTAACACACACAAATAGTTCTACGCATTGGCGCTTTTGTGGCGTACGGCTGCGAGGAGTAGCAGTCGAAAAGCTGGATGCAAATTGCAGAGTGCTGCCATTTTGTTGACGAGGCAGACACACGCGTGCAGTCTAAAGTAAAAAAAAGCTGCTTTTTTGAACACCTAGTGCTGTTTGCTGTTCTGCGTGTTTTTGTGGCGCTCTGACTTCTCCGACTCCCCCGCTGTCTCTTTCGCTTCTTAACTGTCTCTCGGCCTCACCCTTCCTCTTCCAACAACGCATTTGGCGTTTCCCATTCTCCGACAGCGCTAGCATGGTTTAGCCACTCCTGTAGCGAGTGCTGTTACTCTGTCTTCGTCTGTTCGATTTCTCTCATATTCTTACCCATTATTGCTATTTTCCTTTGCTACCTTTTGTCCCTCTTTTTTCCTTTAGCATTCATTGTTATCTTTCCCTTTTTCTTATTTTAAACGTACTCTCCTACTCGTTTTTATTCAAAGGTGTTTCTTTCCTTCTTTCCGTGCGTGTGTGCGTAGAGCTATTGTTTGTCGTTGTTTTAGGATTCTGAACTAGCATTGAACGCCTTGTGCAGCCGCAGTCAGGATTCGACACAGTATTGATTCGCATCTGAAGATACACGCCAAACCCAGCGGGGAAGGGGAAGTTTCACTAAAAAAAAAAAGAATGTCGTCCACTGACTTTTTTGTAGCAATCACCGGCGAGCCGGAGCGAGCGGCACCCTTCGGCAGCGAATGCCGTTTTATCAGTCACGATGAGCAGAGCCTCATCAAAGACGTCATTAGCCAGAGCGCTGAGAGCGTCTTGCTGCTCGCCTTTGTGGAGGACAAGTCGGTCGGCAAGGCGCTGTGCAAGGCGATGTTCTCCTTTTTCGCGGAGTCTATTAACCCGAGCAGAGACGTCTACACCCAGTTCAAGGTTTCCTTTGTCGAGGAGAAGGCGAACGACCTAATTCAGTACCGCTGCGAGAGGTTAGGCGACATCGACGCCGTTGTCGAGGCCGAGGATGGCGCGCACGACTGCTCCTCCATCTGCGCGACGAACATCGTCCCAAAGGAGTCGTCGTTTCTGTTTGTTGAGCAGCGGCTCACGGTGATGCTGTGCACCGCGGCCGAGTACAGCGCCGATAAGCTCGTCCGCATCAGCGAGAATGCCGCGATCATGATTGGCTGCCGCGTCGCCTCCGTGGGCTTCTACATCCCGAAAGAGGTGATGTGCAGCCCCATTCACTTGGAGGAGCTCGCTAAGGAAGGGAAGCGCTTCAAGGAGGTGGTGTCGCGGCGCAGCATCGGCCACGAGGAGCGGGTCTCGAGCCGCGTGCGGCTGCAGGACGTCCGTGCCTGGTCCCTCATGATCAACGAGAAGAACCACTTTAGTGCCGTGGAGCCTGGACCTTACTTTGTCAGCCTCAATCCGCAGCTCGTAGTCGGGGAGAAGTTGGCGCACTACATCCCAGAAGAGCGCACGTACATCGTTGGAGAGAGCACCAACGCGTCGCCGGTGGACTTCTGCGTGATGCCGCCCGTTGCGGACGGTGACGCGCTGCACCGCAGCGTCTACTCCCCGCACTGCCGTCTGCGCCGCGAGGGCTACGCGGTCTACCTGAAGCCAGAGTGTGGGATGACGTACCTGAACGGCAAGCTGATTGCCGAGGAGCAGCTGCTGCAGCACAACGACCGCGTCATCTTGGGCAAGCAGCTGGCCTTCCGTTTCGTCATGGTCGGCACGGAGGTGCCAAAGAACCCGGATTCCCGCATCCTCGACTGGGAGCTGTGCGCAAAGGAGTTCCGCCGCGAGAACGAGCGGGTTGTGGAGAGCGGCACGCAGGCGGCGCTGGAGCAGTCCAACGCGGAGCTGCGCGAGCGGTGCGACGAGCTGGAGACGCTGCTGGCGAACGCACGCGGCGACTCGTGGCTCGTGCTGACCAACCCGCCTTCCACCTACAAAGGGGAGTGGATCTGGCCCTTTGACTTGCGCAAACGCCACAGCCAGTTCACCATCGGCCCGCAAGGCGACGTGTCGCTGCCCTTCCTCACCACCTCCGCGGTGCTGAAACACGCCATGGATGGGCTCGTCTACAAGTCGGGCAACATGACCATCGCGATCAGTAATGGCTCCCGCTTCAACGTCGGCGCCTTCACCTTTGCCGTCAGCATCGACGAGGCCATCGCCCCGGGCCGCCTTCGCAAGGAGACGGCGCTGGACGACGGCCTCTCGGCAGACGCCGCGCGGGAGCTGCAGTCAAGCCTCTTTTCCCTGCAGTGGTCCATCGGTGCCCTCTTCGACTTCGTCTTCCCGGTGAAGGGCCGCAAGGTGAAGCGGGAGGACGACAAGTACTACACCTACCGTGCCCCGTTGTACGACACGCACGTCCTCGAGGCGGCGGCGGTGCACACACCCGACGTGGTGGCACTGCACGGGCAGCTCACGGCGGCCGTGCGGCTCATGGGCGCCGGTCTCGCGAAGGAGATGCAGGAGCTCGCGGGCTCGCAGGCGTCGTCGAACGCCGCCTCCACCGTGCCGTCGCCGCGCAGCGACGGGAGCACGCTCGCGAAGGCGGAGGACTTTCTGCGCAGTGTCGGCGCCGACACCGCCCTCACCGCGGCGGTGCTGCGGCAGGTGCACCAGGACATCGGCACCGTCCTCTACGAGCGGTGCAACGGGCTGCAGCTGAGCCCGCCGCCCAAGTCGCCCAAGTCGGCGCGGACACCCGGAACGGCGAAGGAGCGGCTACGCGAGGCCTCTCCGCCATCGCCCTCCGTCTCCACCTACGGCGGGAACGCTGAGATGCGGCTGCTGCAGCTCAAGGGGACGTGCTTTCTCTCCTCACCGCAGGTGGTGCGCCGCGCCAGCAGCACGGTGGACCTGCTGAACATCAGCACCAACGCCAAGGCGCTCTGGGAGCGACACGTGCAGCACGTGAGCACCATTGGCAAGTCCTTCTCGCAGAAGAAAGGCGACGATGCCAACTTGCTCACGGAGCTGCTGCTGCTTATCGTGGACGCCGTCCTTTCGACGGACTACTGCCTGCGCCGCCGGCTGCTCTCGCCCAGTGATGTGGAGGGGCTGGAGCCGAAGCTGACGCTGTGGCAGAAGTGGGCCGAGAGGTGCGTTGGCGCCATGGACGGTCAGATGCACTTCTCCCGTGCCACGTGGAAGCACGAGGCGGCGGTGCAGCGCAAACCCACCCCGCACATCCACCGCAGCTCCGCCAAAAAGCGGGGCGACTCCGTGATGCTGAACCGCAGCTCCACCGGCGTGTTCGGCAGCGGCGAGGGTGGCTCGCGAAAAGCAAGCCTCTCCCGCACCACGGCGAATGGCCACACGTCGGTGCCGCCGCGACTGTCGGCGCCAGGGGATCGCGGTGGCCGCACCGCCCTCTCCACCACCTACGGCGGCAAAACGCCGCACAGCCTCAGCTCCTTCGCAACGCTGCGCAAGTCGAGCGTTTCCTCGGCCACCAACACGCAGTCCGCGCGTGGCCTGCGCAGCAGCGTCTGCCGCAGCTCCTCCACTGCGACGGCGGACAAAAACAGCAACGGCCTCACGAGCAGCACCACAGCAACTGCGAAGAAGCGGTCACCGTCCACCGGGTCGCGAGGCGGCTCCCTCGCCGCCACCATCAACCCCACCACCGCTACGAGCGGACGACGAAAGCTGGAGGGCTCCGTGCAAAAGAAGAAGAAAGTGGTCATTTAATGGTGGTGTTCTCTATCTCTCTGTTCTTCTTGATCGAGTACTTCATGTCCTCGTTGTTTTTGTTCTCTCTCTCCGCCCTCCCCATCCTGTGCGAACGTATCTAGCAAACGATGATTCTTTCTTTTCCTCCATTGTTGGTTACATTCCTCTGGTTTAGTCATGCGCCACCTCAAACTGAACAGCCGCGTCGCACTCTCAGTGCTGTTCCCTCCTCTTGTTTCTATCTTTTCTCTCTCTTTTTTTTTTTCACTTTCCTGTACTGCAAACCACGTCCAACAACGATAGCAAATCAGCAAGTCTCTCTCTCTTTCGTTTTCATTTAGTAGTGTATGCTCCTTCTCTTTTCGTGTGATTTTTCATTTTCCTCAGGGTGAGTTTTCGTGTACTACCTCGTCATTTTATCTTTTTTTTCCTTTTTTGTCTTTTTCATTTTCTCTTGTTTTCTTTGCCGCTGTATTTTTCTCCTAGTCTGCGAAGCGTTTTTATTCTTTGGTCCAACGTCCTTTTTTTTCTGTGTTTTTATTCCAAGCAACGCGGATACACAAACATACACACAAACATACACACACACACACACACACGCACACACACACACACACATGCACGCGCTCAGGCTGTGCTTGTGCTGTCTTTCGATTGATTGAATAGATATCCTTTTGTGCAAACCCGGTATCTCAACCGCCGCCATTTTCTTCTTCACTTCTCTTTTTTGCTGCCTGCAACTTTTTTTTTTTTCTGTTCACCCTTTTTTTTTCTGACTCTGTTCTCGTTTCTCTCATTATCGCTTACATTATTTATTATTATTATTATTATGATCTGTTCTCTTCTTTCCTACTCATTAATTCAAACTGCGCGCCATTGCTTTCTTTTCTGTTGTCTCTCTCGTTTTCTCTATTTGAGTGCCTCACTTCTCTTGCGCAGCCTCGTTGCGTTTTGTGCAAGCAGAAAGTGCACTTTTTCCGTTTATGGACACCATAATTCGACACGATTTTGTGGGAGGGAAATGTCACAAGTATTATCACTTTTTTTTATACACTCATCAGCTGTCAATATATTCTTTTTTCTTTTTTTCTTTCTTTCACTTCTTTTCCTTTTCTCTTCTTCTTATACGCTCTCTGGCGTAGAGCAAGCTCATCGTCGAACTAAATAAATAAAAAGGAAGCTGTGAATTGTTTAGAGTGGATCTAATACCCCCTTTTTTTTAGTATTCTGTCTCACTCTGCCTCGCTTCATTCAGCAGACTGACCCTTTTGTCCAATGCCAAACGAAGACGGTGTTTTGTTACGTAGGGTCCTCTGGTTTCTTGACAGAAGAGGAGCAGATCACCACCAGCAAACGCTACACCACTTTTCTCTCTCTCGCTTTCGTTGTTGACGTGGCGTTCGCAAATCCACTTTGACGTGTGCCTGTTCGCGTATTCCCGCTTAATTAAGAAGAGTCGACCTTATACCACTCTTTTTTTTTTGGAAGAACTTCCCCTTGTCTCGTTTTGCTCGTTTGACCTGGGAGGTCGGAAGACAGCATGCTTTGCATGCAGAGCGTTTTCCTCCATCACCGCTGTACTTGCTCCTCCGCGGCTATTACGGTGTCCGTGCCGAACCACCTTTACTCCAAATTGGATCTCTTCCTTTTTCCTTTTCACGCGTCCTTACTTCACTACTCCGTATTCCCTATTCCTTGACTACCATATATTGTCCCCGTGCTACTGGAATGAAGATAACAAAGAGAAAAGAAAAGAGAAATAGCGTTGCAACGTCGTCCACACACGATAGGTGAAGTGGCGCTGACGATTATCGTCACGGAGTGGTTTTTCTTTTGTGGAACTGAAGCTGTCTGCTTCTAACTGGCTTCGCTTGCGATTTGCTCAGTTGTGTGGGTTTGTCTCTCAAGGCATGATTTCGAAGCGATCTGTGCACCTTTCTGTTCCCTCATTGCACCCCTTCCTTCCCCTTCTCCATTTTTTTTCCATTTGTTGGCTTGTTGTAGTGTCAACGAGATTGGCAACTGGAGAGTTGTAAACCTGAAAAATAGATAAAAATCAACAGAGTGACGTAGAGCGTTTGGTGCCACTGACCTCGTGTTTTGTCTCTAGCTTCAAGCAGTTGCTGTTTTTCATTCGATACATATTTGCCCGCTTTGCTCTTCATACATCCAGCGTACGTTATCTTTCTCTCTCGACCTTTAGACAAACCGCCTCCTTCGCGCTTGATCTGTTGTGAGATGGCGCTCACTGTGACCACCTCGTCTGCACGCGTCGCGGGAGCGGAGACTACGTACTGGAATCTGCACGGCCACGGCGACGAGGTTCTCTGCGCGGCCGCCTGCCAGCCTGACGTCTGCGTCACCGGCAGCGCGGACGGCCTGATGCTGGTGTGGCGCTTTCGCAGCGGCAGCCCAGAGCACGTGTGCCGCATGCGCAGCGGTGGCCCTGCCATCGTCGATGTGGCGTGGAGCAATGCGACAACGCTGCTCACCGCCCAGGGCGACGGGTGCGCCACGGTGTGGGATGTGGAGCGTGGCACGAAGCTGCGGTCTGCCTCGCGCTACGCCGTGAAAGGGCGGTGTGCGTGGCCGGTTGTAAACTGCGTCGCCGCGACAGCACGGGACAGTTTTATCTTTGGCGGCGACGACGGCTACTTGATCCCCGCCGACGTCCGCACCGGCACGGTGCGCGCGGGCGTGCCCCTTAACGTGCCGATCACCGCCATCACCGCGACCGACTACTCTCTCTTCGTTGGTGACGTGTGTGGCGTGCTGCACTGGTTCGACACCCGCGCTGGGTCGAAGGAGCTGGAGCGCATTCCATGCGGCACGGCCGGACTCACGAGCATCGTGGCGGTGCCTGAAAAGGACCAGCTCGTAACGTACGCGCTGAACGGTGCGGCGCAGCTGGTGGACTGCCAGCCCTTTGCGCTGTCCTCGTCGGACCGCCTTCTGGCGGCGACAAATCTCAGCGACAACACCCGACAGGCGCTGTTGCGCGGGACGTGGGTGGCGGGCGCTGGTGCGGTGGTGCTGCCGAGCGGGGACGGCGATGTCGTGGCGCTGCTGCCGGACGATATCAGCGGCGGCGTGACGCGCACGCTACACAACCACCGCGACGGTCCCTTGATGAACGTGTGTGCGGCGGTGGGGGACGGACTGCTGCTGTGCGGCGGTGGAGGCGAGGTGCACGTCTACCCGTGGTAGCGGGACAAGAAAAAAAAAAAAGAATGCAGAGGGGAGGCGTAGACAACTGTGCTCTGCGCTGAGGCGTGAAGTGTGCGGAGACACATCTCCGTTGGCGTGCTGCTGAGCGTGCGACGGAGGAACCGTGACGTGCTTTACACACATCTTCGTCGTTCTTTTTTCTTCTACCTTGTTAGATTAGTTTGTGAAGTGTACTGCTCAGAAGTAATAACACCGTGTAAGAAGTAAATAAAACAACAGCAACGACAATTACGGATCAGAAGGATTCAGGGATACAATAACGAAAGAGTCGAGTGTTCATGCATTGACGACACCGAAAACGTATAACAAAAGTTTTTTCTCTTGCTAAAATAAATTTTTTAGGTACTTCTCAACTAAGGCTTTTTCTTATTTTACTTTTCCTCTTTTCCTGTTTTTTTATCTGCACTCCTCCTCCTCCGCTCCACATCTGATATCACTGCATAACTGACGAGCCAGTTTAGTTCGTTCTAGCACAAATCACCCTTCTCTCTTTCCTTTTTTGTTTGTTAATTCGGTGTCACTTCAGTGCACAGAAAGGAAGGAGACACGTAAACACACATTTACATATTTCAACCCACCCACATAAAAAAAAACCTCAAAAAAAGACAGTAAAAGAGTGGTCAGAAGCCGTTTTGACTCACATCGAATTATTTCAGTTTAACATCACACATTCTCTTCGTTCCACACTTCTTTCACTTTTTTCTCTGACGCGTGCCGGCAGACTAAAATCAGCAAACGGCTTGCTTCCTTTCCTTCTTTTCATCCCGCTCTCTGTCTCGTGTGCGCTCAGGTACTCGTGAACACTCGCGAACTGCCCGTCCTCTTCGTTTCCTTTCGTCATCGTGTTTTTTTTTTCTCGCTGTCTCCGAGGTTCACACGCACCAGCAGTAGTCGTTGTCGTGAGAAGTAGGCAACCGGCAGTACGTAAGGTTGGCTGCTCGTGCTTTTGTGTTGCAGATCTTTCAGGCTCTACGTGTTGATAGAGGCCTTCCAAACAAGCAAAGCAGACAGAGCGACTAAGACGTCAACCTAAAAGGAACGTAGCGATGCATCGTAACAAGAACCGTCGACGGCGTGCGCCGGAGGGCCGGCCGGTGCAGAACGTCCTCAGCACCGACGGCATCCCGCCTGGCACGTTTGCTGTGATTGACCCCTTCAGCAAACGGCTCTTCATCCCTGCTGAGGCGATGCTCGACACACGTGCGATGCACCGCAAAGGTGTTCCGTCGCTCTGTCGCGTATTCCTTGAGGGCCGGTGCCGGCAGGGGTCGAACTGCTTCCAGGCACACGCCGACGTCGACGTCGTGACAGCGCTGCGGGCGGCGGCGCTGGAGGAGCCGACGTGCTGCGCCTTCCACGGCGCTCGCAGCGACGCCTCGGGGCTGGACCCGTCCTTGACGCTGCTGATCAAAAACGACGACGGCGATGCGGTGCTGCGGGCACGGCTGGAGGAGACGGTAGTGACGAACGGCCTGCGCACCCTCATCGCGGCGCAGGCGAACGCCGTTGGAATGGTGGCGCCGACGGAGGTAGTGGTGCCGACCTCGTCACTCTGCCGCCTGCACAGCGGGCTGGCCGGCGCGCCGTGCTGCCGCTTCGAGGGGGAGTGCAACTTCGTACATCTGTGCCGGCAGCTTGTGCCGCGCACGGAGCCGCAGGTCGGCCTCGCCGCAGAGGACAAGCCCTACGTGGCCCCCATCATCTCCGTCGTCGGGACGGACCCGGCGCCGGATGAGGTGATGACGATGATGGACAGCGCAACAAATCACATCCCCACCTCCGCCGTTCACCCACGCGCGCAGCCGGCGTCGTCGTTCACCGTGCCGATGAGCGTGAGCGCCAACCTCGGCGTGACACCGCCCATCCGCTTCGACCCGTTAGCCTTAGCCGCCACCGCACCCAGCCCCCTGCCGGACAGCAGCGGCCCGCTGATGGGTCGCTCGCCGGTGATGGCACGCTCTTTTAGCTCGACCACTTCTGGTCTGGTGTGGCGGCACAACCCGTACAATTCCTCACATGCGTCGTCGGTGATTGAAACGTAAGGCGTGCGGGAACAGAGAGGGTCAAATACTTCCGAAACGCATGTGGTTCTGCTTGTGTTTTACTCGCTTCACCTTTTTTTTCATCTTCTTTTTTTTTCTCCTCAGAGGCGGTGTGTTCACTATTTTTACCTTGCGTTGTTTACGCCTCTCGTTTGTCGTCCTAATCGTTATGCCCCTCACATCAATTCAGTAGTATAAGTTCGGTCCAGCACTGCAGCGTTGACCTCCTGTTCTCTCTCTTTTTTCTTTTCCCTTTTCGAATCACTCTCTTTTCCTTCTTTTGTGTACGTGTGAAACTAGTGTTGTGTGTTGTGAGAAGCTGCGCAGTTGGCACGGCGCTGTGCTGCGTCGTGCAGTGTTACTGGCGCTCGTTACCTGTTAACGTTTTTGGTTTTTGTGCGTCCATAATAAAAGTGTCTACAAATATGAAGATAACGTGTTTTCTCACTTTAGCGTGTGTTTAGCTATGCTGCCAACCAGGAGGAAGTGAACGAAGTATAGCTGTCCGTTTTGGCCAGTGTATCTTTGTTTGCTAGCGTGCAAAGTGACGCACGGTGTTGACGAGGTAGTAGAACTTCACCCGCATCCGTCTGTGAGTTTTAACATGGCTAAGCTCAGAATTGTGCAGTGCTTTCTTTTTTCCATACGCATTTCTTTCGACCACTGTAAAGCGCCCAGGAATAGAGTTCAATCGCGCAGCGTAGAGCGCATTGGCATGCCATTTTCGCCAAATTGTTGTCTTTGCTACTTTTCTTCTTTTCCATTGTACTGTAGTGCGATGTTGTTCGCCTCTATAATTAATCGACTCCGTAGGTTTTGTTGATGGTTTCCGCTTTTTCTTCTTCTTTGAAGTTCATCTTTGCCCACCCCCTTTTCAACGTGCTTCATCCTTTTACTCTATTCTGCTGAAAGAGGTTCCTTCGTTCTTGTTGTTCTGGATGCTAAGCGAGTGTCGCTTTACTACTCCCTTCTTCCTCAAATTACCACTATTACTCTCGTTTCGATCATGATTTGCTACTTTTCTCCCTTTTTTTTTTGTTCATCACACAAGCGTGGTCTTTTGAGATCCCATGCAGGCCCGCTATCAGAGGCGATTTGGCCTGTTATGGTTTTGTGTGTAACAAGCACAGACCACCGGCAACAAAGGAAGTAGAGGTAGAAAACCAAGGGAAAGATAGAGGCGTTGCTGTTGCGCCAATTATGGCAGCCTTTTTTGACTTATAAAAAAAAAAAAAGAACAACGGTAACCCAACGCCGCAGCCGCCTGCGGATGAGAAAGGCTCCAGACATACTTGCCTCCGATTGACATGATGCTGGCGTAGAAGTGCATACATGACGCTTTCGTTCTCTTTTTGCCGCTCCTGTTT
>AUXI01000346.1:0-23683 GCA_000482105.1 Crithidia acanthocephali | reverse complement strand
GACGACGCCTGCACCGCCGCCGACTTACGTGGTGGCGGACTACAACGACAACTTCGTTCTCAATCAAGGTGGTGTGCACGTGCGGCTGCCCTTGAATGATCTTCGCGGCGTGGCGACAGACGCGGGTGCGCCAAATTACCCAGCCGTGATCTAACTGCCCCTTCGATTCTACCAACTTTTCCGATGTTTTTTCTACGTTTGTTTTCGCGTTTTCATGAATGTACCAAAAAGAAACCTGTTCCTTTCTTCCCCCTTCTTTTTCCAACGCCGCCGTTCCTCTGTTCTCTCGGTGTGTGTGTGTGTGTGTGTGTTTGACTTCTTTATCTCACATTACTGCTACTGTTTTTTTTCTTGTTTTCACTGCGTCGAAAAATCGCTTTCTTTTTTTGTTGTTGTTTGTTTTTCCGCACGTACGTCTGTAGAGTGTTCCGGGGCTGACCTTGTACCATCGCCTCCTCACTTGGTGTGTGTTTTGCGGCATTGCTTAAATTTTGCCATCTTGCAAAGGCTAAGCTGTGAGAGACTGGAATGCGTTTTTTTTTTCAGGCACCCTGAACGCCCAAAAAAGAAGCAAAGACACGACTTGCTGAGAGGCACTGGATGCATCGTTTCTTCCATGGCAGCGATGAAAAGGCAGCTGCTCAGCTTCTCTCACTTGAAAGAAAGAACAGCATCTCAGTGACGCGTGTTTTCAATCACATTCACGGCTGGTCTTCTGCTCACCGTCGATTACACCTCCGCTCTTTTTTTTCCTCTCGTTCTACCATCGCCTACTTCTGCTCGCACCCACTTTCGTGTGTTGTAGTACATCAGCGCTTGACTTGCACACCTCGCGCTCTCTTACTGGCGTCGTTCTGTGGCACCTGTGACGCCTCCACACACACACACACACACACACACACATACTTAGGAGCATGGGACAAGGCTTGGGTGGCGGCGCACTGCTTGGCACGGCGCTGTCGATGGCTGCGGTGCCGGCCCGCACCACTCTCTCCAACCACCTGATGATCATCGCCACCGGTGCAGGGCTCGGCCTCGCCCTCGACTTCACCAGCGACTGCTTCGCCAAGGAAGGCAAGGTCTACATCCACCGGGAGGTTGTGCTCAACGCTCAAGATGTGCTGCGGCACGTCTACACCTTCTACGCTCCGTGTGAGTCGAACACCATGGCGAAGTTCTTCCGGCAGAAGCACGAGTGGCTGGTGCTGGAGTCGGAGGGACGAAAGTTCTACACGGTTCAGAAATGTCCGGCCTCGGGAAATGTGGTGATGGACGTGCGCCTCTCACTGCGGGCCGCAAATGACCTCGGCCTCATCGCGGCTGGCCGACCGACGCAGACGGGTGAAGTACGACAGCACCGCGCGGACATGGAGTTCGACATTCCCAATGACGTGCAGGTGGCCTACATGATCGCCTGGCTGCGCAAAGAGGACCCGCGGTGGTCGTTTTCGACGGAGAACAGCCGCCAGTTCACCACACGCGCACGGTACGCGTTGAACGACTTTTGAGTCCGTGCTGCAGCGGTACGCGCGTTTTTTTTTTTTTTGTCTCCCCGCCGATTTATCACGAAGCAGCGGTGGAGCCCTTTTCTTGTGGTGCGTGTACAGTTTTTTTCTCCTCATTGGTGCACTTCTCGGTGGTCATGCTGGAGGAAAAACAGTGACTCTTGTGCTTCCGGTGATCCACCGCGTTCCTCACAAAGCGCAACCAATGCATATGTAGCATTGTGAAGTCCACTGCAGTCTGAACACTCGTCTATGTTATGCAAACTCACCCCCTTCGTGCAACCAGCGATTACGCAATCTCAAGCGCGATGCCACGCTCCCGCGTTTGATTACGCCTTCGCTTTTAAAGAGCCTTGCACCACAGCTCTCCTCCGCTGCACTGCAGCAGCGCTTCATGTCCCTCTACTTTTGTTCTCACCTCACTCTTCTCTCTCTCTCTCTCTCCTCCACCATCCTCCACCATCCTCCTTGACAACGAAGCTAGGGGCTGAGAATTAAGCCTAGACTTGGAATCCATCGAGTCATCGTTGGCTCTCTCTCTCTCTCTCTCGTGAACCTCTCTTGCAGAATAGCATACCGAAGAAGAAGAAAAAGATTGTCAGGATGAACCGTGAGCAGATTGCGCGGCGTGTTGACCTTATCGGCCCCTCCACTGGCGCCATCGTCAGCGTAGCCACCTGGTGTGCCCTGCACGGCGCCGAGGCGGACGCCATCCTCGCCTATGTGGTGGAAAAGATGAAGCACAAGGAGACGTCCG
Source organism: Crithidia acanthocephali (assembly GCA_000482105.1). Lineage (NCBI taxonomy): Eukaryota > Euglenozoa > Kinetoplastea > Trypanosomatida > Trypanosomatidae > Crithidia > Crithidia acanthocephali. Next base: position 21,421 of record AUXI01000346.1, on the reverse strand, counting down.
ACGCGGTGCGGGCTTCGCTGCTGTACCTCGTCCACGAGCTGCTCCTCACCTGCGCCACCCGCGGTGTGTCGGACAGCGCCAAGCGCGCGATTCTCATTGCCGTCAGTCGCACCCTGCCGCGTGCGGTGCAGGACACCCTGCGGCAGCGCCACACCGATCACACTGCCTTCGTGAGTGCCCTGCAGAAGGTGTCGGAGTGGTGGGCGATGCTAAATTTGTTTCCCAGCGCGTGGCTGGCACAGCTGCAGCGGGCGGCGCAAGAGGCGGAATCGGTGAGTCGCAGCACCGCCGTCCCCACCGCGCTGCTGCAGGTGGCGGCGCTGATGCAGCGCTACCAGCACGCAAAGGAGGTGTGGCTGCAGAACAAACACATCAAGGCGGAGGAGAACACCACGACGCATAGCGGCAGCAGCAGCAGCAGCCGTGTCACGGCGGTGGGGCAGGACGGTGGCAGCGCGGGTGGTGGGGCGGGTGCGAGTGCAGCGCTTGTCGACGACGCGGCGCACCGCTGCCTGATGGCACTGCGAAAGGCCGTGGAGAGCCGCTTTGAGCGCAACGCGGTGTTGCTGGCGTGGTGCGAGGCGGAGCGCGCGGAGTTGGAGGGCCGCGCCGTGGCCTCCACCGCCGCTGGCATGGCGGCAGGGATGGTGAAGTCTGAGCCAGGGAGTGGAGGCCCGTCGACGGCTGCCACGGCACACGGCGGGTCGCATGCGGCCGTGTCGGTGAAGGAGGAAGCGAATGTGGCCGGTGGTCGCGCTGCTGGCGAGGGCAACGACGACGATGACGTACTGGGTTCTTTTTTTAATCAGGTCAGAGAAGAGGGCTGCGCACAATACGCTGCGCGCAGCTGCGTTGTGAAATCCATTTCGATTCTAAAAAGAAATTGTTGTTGTTGTTGCTGATCTTGTCTTACACAATGGACCGTGATCTACTATTGTGCGACGAAAACCTCTCACAGTCGAGCACTTCGCCAGTTGTGTCGTTGGCCGGTATTGCGAACTATGTGCTTTTCGAGAGAAACACCTTCGACGCCTCCTCTTTTAATCTTTTATTCATTAAGGAAAAATGCTGCTAGAAGAAGTGGAGCGCCGTTCGACGCTCTTTTGCATCTGGGCAGCTGGCAAGATGGGTGTTGTTGCCATGCTCTGCACGACTGTTTTAACAGCCCTCTATCTCTCTCTCTCTCTTTCCCGCGGCTTTCTTGCTGCTTCCATCTTGCATGGCCATCCGGCAGCACTCATAGAAGAAAAAAAATTGTATAATTGGAAATCAAAACAAATCGGAAAAGGGGAAGCGAAGCTGAACTACTGTGCTCTCTCTCTTCAGCTCAGGTCCGTTTTCCAAGACAGTCATTTCATTGAATTCGTTTCTATTGTGTCGTTCTCCCTCCCCCTTCTTAGTCTTCTTAAATCTGAAACTCATCGAACTGTGAGGTAAAGCAGAGAAAGGGTGATAGCTTTTCAAGTCGAAGATCGTGAGATCCTGCACAGAACGCTTCTCACCTCAAACACAGTTCGCGGGTTTTTTGTTTGTTTGTTTTGTCGCCTGGTATCCTCCTGTTGTACCTGCTTCATTCACGCTCCCACTGTGGTCATCTCCTCCTCAGTCTTGAAACCATTTCTCAGTGGTCACCACACCAGATAGTGGAGGATTAAAAAGTAAACCAAAATGAGCGGAGGCTACGGCGGCTACGGTGGCTACGGCGGGCAGTACGGCCAGCAGCCACAGGCGGAGCAGAGCTACGGTTCCGGTGCCCCGGCCGCTTACGGAAATTACGGTGGAGGCGCACAGAATGAGGCGTATCAGCACTATGAAGCACAACAGCAGCAGCAGCAGCAGTTCAACGCGTATGCCAACGCGAATCCGGCAGGTGCGCAGCAGGGTGGATACCAGCAAGACACCATCACGCAACAGCAAACACAGCAGCCGGCCATGGGTGTCGTGGACAACGGCGAGTTCGACGGCGCGGCCGAGGCGGCAGCGCCTGCGCGGTGGTCCTGGTCCCTCTACCCGATGAACCGCATCGACGGCGCGCGCATGGTGGCCCCTCTCGGCTGCCTCTACTCCCCCCTCGCCTCCCCCTGCACCACGGTGACCTATGCACCGACGCAGTGCACCGTGTGTGGTGGCGTGCTGAACCCGTACGCCACCCTCGACCCGCGCAGTCGCACCTGGGGCTGCCCCCTGTGCCTTTCCAAGAATAGTCTGCCCCCGCAGCACCAGCAGGCGAATGAGTACAACCTGCCGCCTGAGATGCAGGCGTCGTCGAGCACGATGGAGTACGTGGCGCAGATGCCGGCCCGCAACCCGCCGACCTTCGTGCTGGTTGTGGACACCTGCCTGGACACCGACGAGGAGCTGCAGGGGCTGCGCGACTTCCTCCTGCAGGCTCTGCAGATGATACCGGAGCACGCCAAGATCGCCATCGTCACCTACGGCACCACCGTCAGCGTGCACGAAATCGCCGGCTTTGCGAACTACCCGCGCTCGATGGTACTGCGCGGGACGCAAGAAATGACGGTGGAGCAGCTGAAGGTGATCCTGCCCAACCCAGAGCGCTTTGTCGCCCCGCTCGGGAAGTGTGTGGACCACGTCACGCAGCTCATCGCGGCCATGACGCGCGACCTCTGGCCGGTGATGAAGGATCACCGCCCGCTGCGCTGCACCGGTGCCGCCCTGTCCGTCGCGGCGAGTCTCCTGCAGGTGGTCTCCCCCAACACGGGCTCCTGCATCCTGACCTTCATGTCGGGCGTGTGCACCTCCGGCCCCGGCATCGTGGTGGATGTGAGCCGCGAGAAGATGATCCGCGTGCACGCCGACATCCGCGACGAAACGGCCGCTGCGGCGTACTGGAGCACCTCCTGCGCCTTCTACGAGAAGCTCATGCACCGCATCGTCGCGCAGGGCCACTCGCTGAACTGCTTCGTCGCCTCGCTCGACCAATTCGGCTTGGCGGAGATGAAGACGTGTGTGCAGTCCTCCGGCGGCGTCGTGTTGAACGCGGAGTCGTGGCTGGAGGAGCCGTTTCGCATCTCCCTCCACCAGTTCTTTGCCCGCCGCGAGGACGAGACACTGAAGATGGGCCTCAACGCCACCTTCGACGTCATCACGTCACCGACGTGGAAGGTGCAAGGCGTGATCGGCCCCTGCGTCGGCACCGGCAAGAAGTCCACCTCCGTCGCCGAGTACGAGATCGGCCTTGGCGGCACCTGCCAGTGGACGACCTGCCAGCTCGACGCGACCACCACCTTCGCCATCTACTTCGACACCGCGAGTGCGCCGTCCGGCGAGGCGGCGAAGACGCCGCTGCGCTACACGCAGATCATCACGCGGTACGAAATGGGGCAGACGACCCGTACCCGCGTCACGACGCTGACGCTGCGGCAGGCGCAGAACCCGCCGATCCAGGACCTTGTCGCCGCCTTCGATCAGGAGACGGCGGCGGTGCTGCTGGCACGAGAGGCGGTGCACAAGACGGACAGCATGCCGCTCTTCGACGTGCTGCGCTGGCTGGATCGGACGGTGGTGCGCCTCGTCGCCCGCTTCGGCACGTTTACAAAGGACCAGCCAGACACGCTGCGGCTGCCGAACGAGTTTGTGTACTTCCCTGCCTTTATGTACCACCTGCGCCGCTCCGGCTACCTGCAGATTTTCAACTCGAGCCCCGACGAGACGGCCTTCCTGCGGCTGCAGCTGCTCAAGTCCAACGTGGAGGACTCCATCGTGCAGATCCAGCCGACCCTGTACAGCTACCGCATGGACGGCAACCCGCAGCCGGTGCCGCTGGACAGCACGGCAATCCAGCCCGACAACGTGTTGCTGCTCGACACGTTCTTCGAGGTGCTCGTGCACTACGGCGCGACCATCGCCGCATGGAAGAACGCCGGCTACGCGGAGCAGGACGACTACGCGTACTTCAAGGAGTTCCTGGAGGTGCCGATGGCGGACGCGGAGGTGCTGATCGGCTCCCGCTACCCGACGCCGCGGCTCATCAACGTGTGCCAGGACGACCCTGATGCGCGTATCTTGTACAACCGCATCAACCCTAGTCGCACCTACGCCTCTGCCGAAGGCGGAGCCTACGGGTCGCACGAGGGGGAGCTGGTGTACACAGACGATGCCTCGCTGCAGGTGTTTATGCAGCACCTCAAAAAGCTTGCCGTGTCCCAGTAGCAATAGCGACGTTGACGTTTTGTGCAGCTGTGAGTGAGTCCTCTGCGGCATCTCTTTGTCTCTTTTCCTTTTTTTCTTCTATTCTGTTCCCTTTTGCGTTGTTGATTTGCGATGATTGGGTCTCGCTAGCGTCGGCTCTTTTTTCAGTGGTCCGCTGCGTCCACGGTGTTGCTGTTCTTCTTTTTTTGTGCGGCCATTTGTCAAGAGCGCCTCGAGTGGTTTTCATGAAAGCGGATGTGATTTGAGCTACCCACCCACCTTTTCGAGTTGTTGTGTTTTCTTACGTGTGTGGGTTTTTTTTTTTGACTTACAATTGACGCATCCTTTGTGTTTCTGTTCGTGTGTACTATTTGTCTTTCTGTTTCATTCTCAAAAGTCTAGTCCCTGGGCTTCGTAAAGAAAAAAAAAATTTATATAGATATCCTTTTTTATTATTATTCAGATAATGTTGTGCTTTGTGTAGTGTTCTGTAGACTCGTGATCCTTACGGCTTCAGATGCTGACTCTAGTGTTTTCATGTGATGGCAAGTGGAAAGCGGTGCCGTGCACTATCCGCTGCTGCCTCTCACAGTTATGCACCGCTTTTAGTAATTACCGGCAAGTGTGTGTTCAGTTTACTCACTCGGCATTTCTATTTCAACGAGGTTCTCTCATGAGCATCAACTACTAACGTACTGTTTCTGTCCTCTACACTGTACTCTGTCCATTTTCTCTTTCCTGCTCCTTTTTCCTTGGGCCACACAGCAGTCAAACCCGATAAACACATTTCAAGTGCCGTAGCACGCATACACGACAACGCACACACTCAAAAGCTGCTCCCAACACACACATACACACAGGCACAACCACTCGCTCTAGGCACACGTGCGTCTTCCCTCTTCTCTGCTCGCAGCCTCTTCTTTACTTGATTGCTCCTATTATTATTGCCTTTCTACCAGGGATGTTGGAGACTCTACTTCGAGGGTACCTCGTGTACCTCTCCTTTGTGCAGCCCGTCATCTACGGCGCACAGCTCTGCCAATCGCCCAGCCCTGATCCCCAGCAGGTAACGAACGTCACGCTGACGCTTATCTTTGCCTGGCTGCTGGAGGTGGCCGACGTTCTCTTCCTCTCCTCCTTCATTGCGATGCGGTGGCTCTACCTCGCCGCCCGCGTCGTCCTCGCCCTCTACTTCGCCCACCCACGCTTCCTCGGGGCGACGCAGGTGTACCGCAAGCTGTTCGCCTCCTTCGTCGACAACTACTCGCCTGCGATCGACGCCATCGTCGTCCGCCACGTCGCGACGATTGGCGAGTCCGGCCTCATGCAGTACGGCGCCTACGTGACGGCGGGGCTGATGCGCGGCGCGGCGGCGGTGGCCGGGATCGCGTCGACGCTGCTGGAGGCGTCCGCGGCGACGACAGTGCCAGCAGCGGCGCTGCCACGGCGCATGTCGCAGGCCCGCGATGACCGTCTCGTGACGGCCGTGGTGGAGCAGCGCGAGGTGGTGCTGGACGCCGCCCCGCCGCCGCGGCCAGCGACCACGACACCAACTTTCACCCCCTCCCCGCCGCCTGCCCGTCCACGGCCCACAGCCGCACAGTCGCCCTCCCTTTACAGCGACGCCGACAGCTCCTCCGGGTCGTCGCCGGTGACGGGCAACACCGCCGAGGAGGTGCGTGTCTTCAGCTATAGAGGTCTCAGCGGGAGCGAGGCGGGGGATAGCAGTGAGCCGGAGCTGGGACTTGGCGTGCCGAGCCGGCAGTACAACCAGCCAGAGACGATGGTGAACCGTGCACGCCTGCGGATGTACAACACAAACCCCTTCGACAACTGAGCCTCGAACAACCAAAAATGATGTGTTAATGAAAAGAGAAGGTGAAACGGTTGATGATCACGGAATGTCGTTCTAGTCCCCTCCAGGTTTTTTTTTGGTCCTTCACGGTGTGTGCTTTTCTTTCTTGTTTCTTTCTTTCTTTTTGTTTGTTTGTTTGTTTGCTTTGCTCTGTGCATTATGTGTTTCGCTTTACCTCATATGGATTGCTTCCGACTCAAAATCCAAATAAAAAAAGATCGAAAACTAAGCCACCCGTGACAGTCGTGTTCTCAAGAGTGCGATAAGCAGGTGTGTCATGCTGCTATCCAGTAATGCTCGGCAACAGAGCAATGAAAATGGAAATGTAACTGTTTGCGTCCAGCCTCTACTGCCTTTGCGTCCTTTTCCTTGTACATGTTTTGGAAGCCGCATAAAGCGCACGCATAAAAAGTGCTTGCAAGGCTTTTTTTTTCCTCTGTTGTTACTCGCCCGTTGGACTCTGTCAAGAGGTTACGACACGAGAGATACTGTCTGCTTCACTCCCTATAGACATCAAAGCTTAGCATACCACTACTGCTAGCCCTTTCACTGCACATTGTCTACAACACAAAACTCTTTTTTTTTCTTCGTAGATCACAGTGCACTTCTCTCCGTGTCACTCACTGGCACATCCTCTATACAAGCATATACACTCGCTAGAGCATAGAACCCAAACCCTTAAAAAAAAAAACAAGTCAATAGAAGCAGCAGCAATGTTGAGCACGCGTGGAGCCATCACGACCAATGTCGCGCTTGTCGAGTGCGCTGCTGGGCAGAACAAGGCAGACAAGAGTGTCTTCCTGCTGAGCGAGTTGGAGAAGGTCTGGGTATCCGTCGCCGTTGTCGCGCGCCGCCTCTTGGTCGACGGCCACGCCGTGCAGATTCCACCCTTCGGTGCGCTGTGGCTGGAGGAGTACGTGTTGCTGCGCGACCGCCAGGGGCGGCCGTACACGACACGGAAGCTGTGCTTCGGCATCAACCAGACCTACGCGAACCGCTACGGCGTGGACACCAGCAAGGTGCCGCTGGAGCGCCGCAGTGGAGCTGGTTACGTGCGGGTGGGCATGGCGGACATCGTTGCCGTGTGCGGCGTGCCGGCGCGCACCGCGGCTGCCGCGCTGAAGGAGTTCTTCCTGTACCTCGGCGAAGGTCTCTCGCGTGGACGCACCTTCCACCTCACCCTACCGGGCGTGGCCACCCTCGCCATGAAGCAGCAGAAGGCGGTGCTGGCGATGAACGAAGAACTGCGCCACGCACTGTACGACATCGACAGCCGCAAGTGGGCGGCAGAGCTGAAGGCGGAGGGACTCCAGGCGCTGGAGGATCTCGCGGCAATTCCAGACTCCGGCGTGGCGTCGGTGCAGTCCTCGCGACCGTCCACGTCACGGCAGTCACGCGTGAACTGGCGGCCGGCGCCTGAGCCACCCGTCGACAGCGCAGACGCAAAGAAGTCCGTCTTCATCGCCGCAGCCCCTTCCGGTCGCACCTTTGACGAAATCGCTCACCAAGAAGCGCAGCGGCGCAGCGCCGCTCAGCAAGCCGCCGAGGCGGAGCGCGACGTGCGACGCCGCCAAGAGGACTTGGACCGGCGCATCCAGCACTACTACACCTACGACGAGCAGGACGACTCTGCGGCGCCGCACTACCACGCCGATCCCACGCAAAACGAGATGTGCTTCTACGAGGACGCGGCGGAAGGTTATGTGGACGGATGCGAAGCGATGCGCGGCGACCACGGCGGCGCTGCGCGATCGTCGCTGCGTCCGACGAGTGCATCCGGGGAGTCGATCTACCACATCCTTGCAGACAGTGATGCACGCGCTTCCGCCATGGGGCACCCCCACCACCACCATCAGGACAGCCGGCGGCAGCGGCCACACGCCCCTTCACCAGGTGCTCGCCCGCATGAGAGCAGCGGCAGCGAGCCGGAGGTGGAGGTGATTGAGATGATGGACGACGACGTCCGTGAGTACGCCATGCACACAGCCGCGAACGGTGACGAGGCGGAGCGGCGGCCGCTAGCGCACAAGGATGCCGAGCTGGAGCGTGTCCTGCGTGAGGAGGAGCCGTTCAGCCGACCCATTTCGAGGCGCACCTACCACGAGACGTGTGCCGCACGGGACCTCATCTACTCGCAGCCCTACGAGGCGCCGGAGCGGAAGACAGGGAACGCTGCTGGACCGTCGACGATTCATAGGCCCTCCCGAGGGGTAGAGAACGAAGCACACATTGGTGCAGTGGAACACAACACAGTGCGGGCGGTGCACAACCAACAGCAACAGCAATCGCAACAGCGAGAGGAGGTAGTCCGCTTTGGCCGCAAGCGCTTCGGTGGAAATCACTTTTCGGACGATCACGTGGGTAGCCTACTTCAATACAACTCATAAAAATATCGTTGTAGACGAAGCGATCGGTTGTAGAGCTCCTAACAACGCGCGTTTCCAAACACTACTGATGCTGTTGAACGTTGTCCTTTTTGTTTGTTGGTTTGTTGGTTTCTTTTTTTTTCTCTTTCCGCATCGCTTGTGTAGCTTACACAACAGCGCTGTTTAAAACCTCTCAAATGGCTCTCTATTTCTGTTTGCTGTTGTCGTCGTCGTTGTTATGCTGTGTTCACAATGAGCCTACTTCTGCTCAGGCATAGATCTAGATATATATGTGTATGTGTATGTGTGTGTGTGTGCGCGCACTAGGCGAGGACGTTATTTCTCCAACTACCAAATAAACCAAAAAAAAAAACAACTGCAAGCGAGCTTTCATCAACACCCCAATGAGTGGCATCGTAGCACGCCTACTGCCAAGACGCAAAGTCATGAGTTGCGGCAGCAGGTTGTTTTACAGTCCGTTTGTTTTTCACTCGTACTTCATTGGATTTGTTGCTCAGAAGAGAAAGCAAACGACAGTGTGCCGTGTCGGGGAGCTAGTCTGACAAAAAGCCGAGCCCTTATTGTCAAGGTTGAAGAGAAAAGATACACGCCACGCCAGAGTCCCGAAACTGCGAAGACGTCGCTTTTGGTTGCTGACTGAGCCCCTTTCTTTCACCTTTCTTCCCTTTCCCCTTTCTTCCCTTTCCCCTTTCTGCGCAACTCGAATCTTCTCAAAGTAGCTTTTTTTTTTCATTCGATCGTCATCTGTTGCGATCACACACGAAAACCTCTCACACACCGACCCCTGAGACCACCGCATAGAATTGCCACATAGCTTTATCATTTTCGTAGCTGGTATTCGTTTCCCCCCGTTTTGTTTGTCTCTATCTTAGTGCTTCTCGGCAGTTTGGTTGTTCATCTTTTTTTTTCACTTTCGTGACTCCTTCGCCAATGCACAGGGGACGAAGTGTGCGTATTCACTAGCTTGACCAATACATCCGGTTTTTTGAACTCTCCGGTGCAGACATTGAGAACCTCCGCATCGCGATTGCGATTTTTTTCCCCCTAACCACCGCTCTTCCTCCTCCTTAATCAATCTCCAGCACTCACTCACAAACACACACACACACTCATAATACACTCCGTGCCTGCGAATGCTGTTTAGGTCGCGGCGCAGCAGTAGCGGCGCCGTCAGCCCGCGCCAGTCCTCCGCCTTCACCGCGACCGTCAACAACTTTGCACCTAGCAGCAGCTCCCCTGCCTACGACCGACCCAGCTCCGCCCCCGTGGCCGGCGCTGTGCCTCTCCAACCCAACGGCAGCAGCGCACCCGTCTTTGTCGGCGCGCGGACGGACGACGCACAGAGTGTGGAGGATCGACTGAACATCGTCAAACGGAGTCGCACGGTCTCCTCCGCAAAGCCGTACCCGACACGTGACCCCGACAACTCTGCGCCGCTGCTTCGTCCACCGGCGTTGCTGTCTCACTCTGTCGACCCGTTAGCGGTGGACGTCGGGGAGCAGCCGCACGCTACGGTGGGTGATGGTGGTGGTGGTGGTGGTGCCGCTGCCTCAACGCCGAACACCGGCGTGGCACCGCCGTGTAGCTCGTACCCGACGTTTAGCATGGCCAAGCTACCGAAGCACGAGCAGCACGTCATGGATGCGCTGCTGCGTGAGTTCACGGAGGTGCTGTTTTTCCCTAAGAGTGATGGTCAATGATGACCGTGTCGAGAGGGAGAGGGGAACACGCCATAGTGGTGTGATCTGCACACACACACACACACACACACACATACACGCCCCATTCCGGGTCGCACTACGACCTTCATCAGCGCCGTGGAGGTGCACACCAAGCGATGGAGGACCGCGGCTCCTTTGTGTGACTCCATCGTCTCTTCTTTTTTTTTCTTTTTCTCCCTCGTTTTTTGCCTTCCGTGTTGTACTGCTGCTTTCCAGCGCTTTTTCTTTGGTCGTGCTTTGCGCTGTAGAAGAAATAAAAGAGAGAACGGCAGCGGCTTCCTTGCACTTCCGCTACGCCAACACGCCCAGATGTTTCATAGTTCACTTTCTAAAACAACAACGAAAAACACTCGCTCATTTTTATTGCTGCTCGTGAATAGAGATTCACCAGCGCTGTCAAATGAAACCACCGCTGCAAACGCACGACTTCTCTTTGTTAGCCACTCTGCGTAGAGGGCACCTTTACACACCTTTCGTCGGCCAAACCAGAAAACTGAGAGTTTTCTGCCAAAATTAGTAGTAGTGGTCACTCGCTCAGACCTACCTCTCTCTCTCTCTGCCTCATCTGTGTCTCTTCTTCTTCATCCTTCCGTCTAACCCTCCCCTATCTGTCGTCCACGCGATGTTTCCCTCTTGCTTTTTTTTCTTCTCTTCTTCTACGCTAAGAAAACGTTCTACACACAAGCTCAGACAAGCACATTGCCTGGCACTGTTGAATCATAGGATTGTTTCCTTGGTTTCCTCTTTTTCTCTCAATTGAATCACTGCTTTTAAATCCCCTTTTTATTTTGGTTGTTGCTTAATTGGCTTTTCTGTCCTCTTCTCTCCACAGACACACACACACACCAACACATACTCATTTCTTTTTTCTTTCCCCCTAGCTCCCGCTCCTCAGCATGCCGCAGAACGAGTACATCGAGCAGGCGCAGAAGCGCTACGGTCGGCGTCTCGACCACGTCGAGCGCACCCGCAAGCGCGAGGCTCGCAAGGCGCACACGGACGCCACCTTTCTGAAGCGCGTGCGTGGTATGAAGGCGAAGCTGGCGCAGAAGGCCCGCTACGCTGAGAAGGCGGAAATCCGCAAGAAGATCCGCGAGCATGAGGAGAAGCAGACGAACGAGCGGGTCAAGGAGAAGGGCCCGAAGAACGCGCTGCCTGGCTTCCTGATGGACCGCAGCGAGGCCGACCGCGCCAAGGTGCTGTCCAACTCGCTCAAGCAGAAGCGGAAGGAGAAGGCCGGGAAGTGGGCGGTGCCGATTGAGAAGGTGAAGACGGTGTCGGAGGATGAGATGCTCAAGGCGGTCACCTCCGGCAAGCGCGGCAAGAAGTCGTGGAAGCGGCTGGTCAACAAGGTCACGTTCGTTGGTGAGACCTTCACGCGTCGCATGCCCAAGATGGAGCGCTTTATCCGCCCCATGGCGCTGCGCTTTAAGAAGGCCCACGTCACCCACCCAGAGCTCAAGGCGACGTTCTACCTTCCGATCATTTCCGTCAAGAAGAACCCGCAGGGAAAGATGTACACCGGCCTCGGCGTCATCACGAAGGGCTCTGTAATTGAGGTGAACGTGTCGGAGTTAGGTCTTGTGACGCCGTCCGGTAAGGTGGTGTGGGGTAAGTACGCGCAGGTGACGAACAACCCGGAGAACGACGGGTGCATCAACGCGGTGCTGCTCGTGTAAGCCGTACGCCCTACCGTTCCAAGTTCTCGTAACTCCCTTCGATTCGTGTTACGTGCATGCACAGCCGCCCGTTTAGTGTGTGTGTGTGTGTGTGTTTCTACGGGCTGCCCGCTGTTGGCGTTGTTGCAGGTCGGTTGGCGTGTTGCTCTGCGTTCCAAATACAAGGATGAAAGGAAGTCAACAACAAGTGGGAGTGTGGGAAGCGCAGATATTAAGCTTGCAAAGGTCGCCGCGTATCCGTGCGTGGAAGTCGATAGGTCAATGGACCATTGTGTCTTCCCTGCCCTCCCTCGGTCCTCAACTCTTGCTTGTAGTGTCTTTCTTTCCTGTCGTGATTTAATTATAATATTATTATTTTGCCGATGTGCGCACGTGCGCACGCCGTTGTTGTCGCTGCTGCATGAAAGATGGGGAAGAAAAAAAACATACAGCAAGGAATCAGAGAGAGAGAGATAAAGCGACCTGCTGGGTTCTGTTCGTGGTGACTTCTGAGCGTACCATTCTCTGATCACCACTTGCGTGCGACTGCTACGCATGCGCGCCAGGACAACCAGTGAGGTGCGAGTTAAAGGTTGTCTTTTTCTGTTGTTGTTGTTGTTGTTGTTGTTGTTGTTGTTGAGAACACAGCAGCAGCTTTTGAGAGTGACAATGGTCTCTTGATTCTTCTTTTCAGTTTCTCTCTTTTTTTGCTGTATGCTTTGCTGCCTTCCTTCGTTGAGAGTACGATTATGCTCTTCGTTTTTTTTCTTTTTTGTAAAGCTTTTAATTCTCTTCAGCTTAAAGAAAAGGCATTTTCTATGCAGAGTAGGGTCTTGTACACGTGCTGCAAACGCGGAGATGAGACGGAGGTCTACGTTGTATGCAACTCTATTTCTGATATTCTGCCTGTGTAAAGCGCCACAGTACTGCTTTCTCTTTTAAGTGTTGGAAAGCAGTCTTTTTTAAAAGGTGCTGGATGTTGATCCTTCTCTAACAAACTCTCGTGTAAGTGCTTTCTTCTTCTTTTTTTTTTGGTTGTTTTAATGCTGGTGATGTGCTGCAAAGGTGTTTTTATTCTGTTCTTTTTCTTTTTCTTGTACTTTAAAAAAAAAAAAAAGAGAAACGGCTAGATGACTCGGTGAGGGAGTGCGGACTTGAGGTGAGCTTTCTTGTCCCTGAAGGCGATGCCCGTCACGATGTCGACCGGCTGGCCACGTCAGACACATCGTCAAAAGAAGAACTCTGCAGTCTATTGGAAGTAGCGCAAACTCCTGATTTTCATGATCGTGCTACCGTTGTAAGGAAACAAAGGGGAAAAGAAAAGGCGACCAGTATGCTCTACGACTGTCAACGTTTTCTCGCTGCCTAGTCCTATCCTACGCTATCTTTTTTTTTTCTTCCTCATCTGCTTCTCTCTCTCTCCGCTAATTGTGTACTGCATACTGCACCTGTCTCCCGCCGAAAAGAGTACCATCATCATTCACCGGAAGCGTTTCACGTGGCTCTGTCAGAACACTGTGTTCTTCTTCATTCTCTTCGTCCCGCATATCGAAACAGCCATCTTTTGCTTTGCTTCTCTCATTTCGCGATCTCTTCCGTCAAGTACGCTCACCGAGTTGCATCGTGCCTCTCCTGCTTCTAAACACAATCATCGCTGTAGCTATCCCGTCGCAGCATCTTTTTCTGTGTGTGTGTGTAAGATAGAGAGAGCGCAGTCCGTGCTTACGCTTTTTCTCCCCCTACACATTTTACAAAATAAAAGGTCAAATTCCTACAGTAATAACACTAGCAGCCGCACACACTCTGTCCTCGCACAATCATGGCCGAGTTCATCAGCAAGATCCTTGCCGAGGAGGACCCGAACAAGTGGTACACTTCCTTTGAGTTCTACCCTCCTCGCTCCGAGAAAGCCGAGGACGACCTGATGAACGTGCAGATCCCTGCCTTCGCCAAGCAGTCGCCCGTCTTCCTCGACCTCACGTGGGGTGCCGGTGGTCGCACGAGCGACACGACGATGCGTCTGTCGAAGCAGCTGCAGGAGACCTACCCGGACGTCCCGGTGAACATGCACATCACCTGCACGAACATGCCAGCGGGCCTCATCAGGGAAGGTTTGGAGTTTGCGAAGCAGAGCGGCATCCGCAACATCCTGGCCCTCCGCGGCGACGCCCCGCAAGGTGAGGAGTTCAAGGCGAACCCAGACGGCTTTGCCTGTGCGAAGGACCTGGTAGAGTACATCCACAAGACCTTCGGCAACGACTTTTGCGTCACGGTGGCCGGCTACCCGGAGGGGCACCCGAGCAAAATTGCCGACGACGGCACCATCTCGGACAAGGACTACCAGGAGGAGCTGGACTACCTGAAGGCGAAGGTGGACGCCGGGGCGGCCATCATCGTCACCCAGCTCTTCTACGATCCGTCCGTCTACGTCACCTTTGTGAAGCGCTGTCAGGAGATGGGCATCAACGTGCCGATCCTCGCGGGGCTGCTGCCCATCACGACGTACGCCGGCTTCCAGCGCATCGTCAAGCTCTGCAAGACGCGCATCCCAGATGACGTGCGTCAGAAGGTGGAAGCCCTGAAAGACGACCACGAAGGGCTCAAGGCGTACGGCGTGCAGCAATGCCTCTCCATGATCCACTACATCCGCGACGCTGGTCTGCCGTACAACCACCTGCACTTCTACACATTGAACAGCACCGCTCAAACCTTCAAGGTCTTGCAGGGTCTCGGCATCCACGTAGAGTAGACGCAAACGGATGCTAAAGAAGCGCTTCACTTCACTTTTTTCTTCAGTGCCCATCAAACTTGCAGCGTGAGTGAAAGTCAACAAAGGGTAAAAAGAGTTGCACACATGCCGAGGCCCTCGCCTAGACTCATAGCAGTCTGTCATCCTGGTAAGCTCGATGCGCTGTGACGAGTAACGTGTGTACACCACGCATACCGTTTTGCTTTTAATCTTCTCATTTCCTTTTTTCCCCCTCGTCTGAGCTCGGTTTCACGCAGTGCTCCAAAACAGACGGTTGTAAAATCACATATACAATAGTCTTTTTTTCTTTTTTTTTTGCTAACTAATCTTCTTTTTGTGCTCTTATCGCCATGGTCGGCAAATGCATTCAGAGCGTCTCTGTGTGGCAGTGTACGGGTAACAGTTACTGTGCCACAGAGCCTCGCTCCCATGTGTGCTTGAGCGGTCCGATTAAATGTCGCCTTCTGACTCTTCTCCGTGCACTTTTTTTTTTGCTTGCTAATGTGCAGTGTCGAAGACGATGAAGTACACCAATCTTGTTTTATTGTGTCGGAGGTGAAGGACTGACACGACAGCACGAAAACGAAACAATCACACCGCTTGTGGATACGCCTGACAGAGACAACGGAGAACCTAATCCTTTAAAGTGCAAAGCAAAAAAAAAAGGAATGAAGTTCTGATTTCTGTTACTGGCCTACGATTTGCGCGCCGCAAAGGCATTGCGCTGTGCTGCTCGAACCAGTTTGTGACAGCTTGCGCCATCATCAACTACCAGCCTGTTTTTGATGCCGAACAATGCATTACCTTTCTTCTCCCTCTCTTGTCGCCTCCTTGCGTCTTTCTTATTATGAACAACAGATAAACGAAGAACTGCATCACTACTCACCTCTTTTAATCCATCGCACTTCTCACAACGGCGAGGTGTTGCGTTTGGTAGATTCCGCAGTACCACGTGCGTTTCGGATCCTTGTCCTCCGCTTTGCACTTTTTCCATCACAATAAGTCTTTCTTCTCCCTCTTTTTTCTAACTTCGTTTTCATCTGGAAGCCTCATCTCGCATCAACTCTCTACGCCCATTGGGCTGTCACAACCGTATAAACAGTGTAGTCGATTGGGTTTTGTTGCTTCTTTGTAAGTGGCTGAGTGGTTTTCTTCTTTTTTTTTTTTCGAACACTCTACATTTTTTTTGGTCTTGTTTTTTTTTTCCTTTCTCTTTCGATTTACTTTGCGCCATCGACCTTCCCTCGATTCTCGTTTCTCCCCGCTGTAATATAGTCTGTCCTTCTTTTCCCTGCAACTATATATATATATAAGCATATATATGTACTTTTTTGGATTTAAGGGTCTCTCAGGTTTTTCTCTTCTTTTAATCCGTATCACTGGTGCGTGTGAGTAATCACAAAACATCTTTTTTTTTTAACACAACATTTCCTCTTGTTTTCTGGTTTATACACTCCTCGAGCACACATTAAAACGGGTGTGCTTGCTAGCGTCTTCTTTGGAACTCTCTTTTAACTGTATCTCTCCGTTTACTTTTGCAACACAGGGCTACAAAGCTCTGAAAGCCTTTTTAACTCTTCATTTTTTCGTTTTATAGGTAAGACGCTACACAGCGCTCACTTCTCTTTTTTTTTCTTCCTTTCTCCACTGCAGATGGGCGTCTCCATTAGTGCTTCCGCCAACAATGACGGCAAGCATCGCTGCAAGCCGCCTCACAAGTCTGCCGCAGTTGGCATCCACGACCCGGCCCCGAACTCCAAGCGTACATCGGCCCCGTCAAGCACGGCTCGCAGTGCAAGCGAGGTCACCACGCTTCCGCAGATCGTGTCGAAAGACGAGGAAGACGTAAGCGGCTCGTGCGCGCTGTCGTACACCGCGTCGATGCGGGAGTTCGCGACGATGGCGAGCGACCACCACACCGCCTCCCCGCAGGCGTCCACCGAGAGTGCGGCGGCGCCTCCCCAGCCTGGCGACGCGGCGCAGCCCACACCGTCGTCGCCACTGAAGTCGACCGTCGCGCGGCCGTCTCTGACGTCTCACCAGAAGCGCTCCCGTCGTGCCTCACGCGCCGCCACTTCCGCCTCCAGTGGGCTGGACGGCGTGGACGTGGTGCAAATCGAGCACACCACTCCTCACTCCACCGGGCTGCTGCCGGCGGACCTCGACGACTTCGAGCTCGCCTACTCGCGTAGCGTGCAAGATGGTCACCTCTGCACCACCGCGGCCTCCGAGTCATTTGCCGTGGTGCAGTACATCCGCCCACTGCCGCGACCCGTCTCGCAGAGCATCGCCGGCCTCGGTGCGAGTGCATGCGGTACCAGCCGCAGCCTATCTGTCCCGGAGCTGGGCGTCACCTACCCGCCCCTCTACTCGCCGTCCGAGGTGGACGAAACGCTCGCCTTTGTGACGCTGCGCCGCGCTGGCTTCTCTGCGTGTTGCGTCTGCGGGTCCACCCTGCCGCACCGCGCGAAGTTTTGCCCAGAGTGCGGCGCAGGCGCTGAACAGGGCTTGAACGGTGACGACTGCAGCAGCCCCATCGGCGGCAGCCGCATCGACTCCTCTTACGCCTCGTCCCTCCTCACGGTGACCCACTCCGACCTCCCCAGCATCACCACCACCAACAACAATCACCCTTCGCCGCGCAGCTCGCCCACCACGGCTGCAGAGCCGTCCGCGAGTGTGGTGGAGGAGGGCAACGTCTTTACCCTGCAGCGCCGCCACGCCTTTGTGCGGTACGTGAAGGTGATGCGCTCTCGCGACACGCTTGGCACCGGCACGACCGGCACCGTCTACCGCGCCTTCGACACCCGCACGGGCCAGCAGCTCGCCGTGAAGGAGTCCCTCATCAACCAAAACGCGCCGGAGGAACTGGCGGCGGTGCGTAACGAGCTGCGGGAGCTGGCGGAGCTGCGCCACCCCTACATCGTCGAGTACCTTGGATGCCGCGTGGAGGCGGTGGAGGACAACTACGTCGCGTTCTTTCAGAGCTCCATCATCTCGTCGCACGCGAGCGCGACGGAGTCGCGGCGCGGCAGCCGGCACAACAGCGTGGCCACGCAGCGGGTCACCTCGCTGCCGCCGCTCGTCTCCCGCGCCGCGTCGGAGGTGAACGACGCGGCGGAAGTCAAACGGCAGGAAGAGCGCCGCCGCAACCTCGACCTCCTGAGCCCGAACTCCGCAGCGGGGGCTGTCAACTCCCAGCCGCCCTCGCACCTGCGCCGATGCAAGTCCATGGCGCCGTCGACGATCCGCGTGCTGACGCTGATGGAGCGAGTGGAGTGCGGTACCCTCAGCCACCTTCTCGCCGACTTCCCGCGCGGGATGCCGGAGCAAGCGGTGCGGCGCTTTGCCGCACAGCTCGTTGACGCCGTCCGTTACGTGCACGACTGCGGTCTCAGCCACCGCGACATCAAGCTGGACAACATCCTCCTCGCCTCCGATGGCACCATCCGCCTCACCGACTTCGGCTGCGCGGTGCGTGGCGTGAGCGGGTTGACGAACAACGGCGTCTTCAGCATTGCCGGCACCCCCGCCTACATGCCCCCCGAGTCTCTCGCGTGCTTGGGCCAGACCTCGGTGGACTGGACGATGCAGGGGATGGCACAGGACGTCTGGGCCATCGGGTGCGTCGTGCACCACCTTCTCACTGCCGAGTCACCGTGGAGCTCGCACAAGTCGCTCAGCCCTTTCGCGTTGCTGCTGCACATCCAGGCACACGAGTTCCCCCTGAACGCACGGCTGCTGTCGCGCGATGCGATGGACTTTTGCCGGCGGTGTTTTGAGCGCAACCCGGACCACCGGATCACGACTGCGGAGCTGGCCAGCCACCCGTTCATCCAACACCCTCAATTTCAGAGCCGAGCCATGTCGATGCGGCAGACCTCGCAGAGCGATAACTGCCTGCGCAAATGACACACAGGTGAGTCGACGTGACAGTTAGAGAGCGGTGTGAGAACGATAGAACCGTAAAACGCACACTAACCGACGCTCATAACAGTGAGGAACACCATTGTGGTGTCACTGTTGTTAGTGTTGTTATTTTAATGTTACAAAACTTTTTTTTGATTTCATCCCGCTCGCGGATGCAACTCCCCCTACCCCAACCCCTTGCTTCCGATAGGTTGCACTGAGCACTGGTTTTGCAGAAATGCTAACTACAAAAACGTTTTTTTTTATTAGTTTTCATATATTTTTACTCTTTTTTTTTCCCATCGGTGCCTCAGTGGTGTATGTGAAGACCTCCGAGAAACGTTCACGTGTGCTTCGTCACGTAGATTCAAAGTGTGTCTGAACTTCTCGTGTCCTTCAACCTATCTTACCTGTATTGTGTTCTTTTTCTTTTTTTTCTCTTTGTTTCCCCTTTTTCTACTAAAAGCTGGCTCAGCAGTGTTGTCGTTTGCTTCTTCCTTCTTCCTTCCATTTTTCCTTTGCGAATTAAGCTTTTTTTTCCTTCATCTTTCCCTCTTTTTTGTTTTGTGTGTGTGTGTGTTGCATATTGGAACCTATTATAGTCTTCTCTGCCTCCTTCTTTGTCTCCCGTTCTTAACGCATGCGTTGCCATTTTTATGACCCTTTCCATATGCAATGGTCTTTTCCTCTGCGTTTCTTCTTCTTTTCTGTTTCCCAAAGTCAAAACTCTCAATTTAAAATTGAAACCCTCAATAAAATTATATATTGCACCACCTACAGGAAAGTCATGCGTTTGCGTGTGTTGTCGTTGCGGCATCTCTTTACACCGACTACGAGTGTGTTCAATGAAGTGTCTCCACAGGTAAACTCAGAAGAAGAAACTCCCTGTGCTGCTCCTGTGATTTCTTCACCACCGCGCCTTTTTATCTGCCCGCGTGTTCTTTCTCTCTTTGGCCTTCACACAGCATCACCTTCTTGCTCTTTCACTACCTTCCCTGCTCTCCCTCTCTCCCTCTCTTTGTTTCCTTCATTGCTTTTTTTTTTTCCACGCCTGCGCTGCTGTGTCGTCCTTCGCAGCGAGTCAAGGACTTCAGCTACATCAACACTAGCATCACCACCACCGCCATCCACTCACAATGAGCAGCGGCGAGAAGACCGTGTACAATGCGCTGCCCAAGCTGCCTGGGTTCGCCTTCGAGGAGCTGCACCAGCCCCCCACCAAGGGACGGCAGCAGCTGTGCACCGTGGACCAGGACGGCACGCGAACCGTGAAGGCGCCGGCGCGCGCCACGGTGGGCGGTGGCGGCTCAGCAGCCGCGGCGCCGCCCGCAGACGGCTGCGGTATCCCGGTGCGCGTCATCCTCGAGCACTTCCCCACCTGGCGCACGTTGGATGACAAGGTCCTGCGCTTCTTCGGCTACTACACCGAAGACGTTGTCGACAGCACCGCCGAGACGTGGCGGGTGCGCAAGGTGAAGCTGCACTACTTCCTCGCCGACGGCACTCTCAGTATCACCGAGACGCCGGCGGTGCCGAACAGCGGACTGCAGAAGGGCACAACGGTGTCACGCTTCAAACCGGACGGAATCGACGTGTTCCAAATGTGCGTTGGCGGCTGCATCACGTGCCGTGGCCTGGACTACCACCTCGTCGACTGCGACGCCGCCACGCGTGAGTTCTTCGATGTGATGGGGATGCCGCAGCCGGAGCCGCTCGACTACCCGTGCGACGACTTCGAGACCCGCGCCGCACGCGCGCCGGCCGGCATCGACGAGCAGCACGCACAGATGCGTCGCGTGATTGAGATGCAGGCGGCCGCCCGCACCGGCACGCACGCCAGCCTCCTCACACCAGCTGAGCGCGCGAAGGCGAGGAGCTTCTTCGAGCACGACCGCAACGTGCTGCGCTTCTACGCCGCGTGGGAGCGGCGCAAGTTCCGCCTCTTCTACTACCTCGCTGACAACACGATGGCGGTGCTGTTCGACAAGGCCGAGAACGACGGCCGCGACCCAAACCCGGTGTTCATTCGCCGGCGTCAGATTCCGCGCGAGACGCGTGCCGCGCTGCTGTCGTCGGAGACGCTGAACCGGCCACAGGGTCCTGCGCCGACGATGATCACCGCGGCTGACCTGCGGACCGGCACGACGGTGGACATCTTCACCCGACCCTTCTACATCTACGATTGCGATGCGTACACCCGTGCGTACATGGAGGCGCAGGGTATCCCGCAGCCGGCTGTCGACGCGCCGCCGTGCGAGGAGGACGAGATCACTGTGGGGAAGCGCCGCCCACGCCTGGCCGCGTCGCAGCGTGGCGCAGCCGCCGGTGCGGCCACCGGCGCAGGAAGTTCCGGGAAGCGCTACGGCGCCTCGACGATGGTCTTCGACGACACCGTCGCGGAGAAGGACGCGTTGAAGCTGACGCGGTACGCCCAGGACGTCTTTCGCTTCGGCGCGCACCTGCTGAATCCCTCGGCGGAGAACACGGGTCGCCAGTTCATGATCTGCTACTACCTCGCAGACGACACCGTGTCCGTCTATGAGCTGCCGGTGCACAACAGCGGCCACCTCGGCGGCAAGATCTTCGCCCGGCGTGCGGTGGACACCATTCGCGATCCGGCGTCACTGGAGGTTGGCGCGACGGTGCAGCTGGACGGCGTCGACTACGTCCTGACCGAGATGGACGCGCGGACGAAGCGCTACCTCGAGATGGGGATGCCGAACATGGAGGAGTCCTACTTCCGCACACAGGAGATTCTGAGCAAGGTGCCGCCCTACCTGCATCAGCAGTTCTCACGGGTGACGGACGCCTTCCGGCACTACGCCTCTTCGTCGACGCAGGGGCTGACGGAGGCGAACGTGCGGGAGGTGTTGCACGACGCCGGCGTGCACGTGACGGAGGCGGAGATGGCCAACGTGATGGCGCGGGTGGATGAAGACCAGGACGGGTGGGTGTCGTTGGCCGATTCACCGAGCAGCTCATGCAGCAGC
>AUXI01000345.1:0-23689 GCA_000482105.1 Crithidia acanthocephali | reverse complement strand
GAAAGGAGGGCGTCGACGGCGGTCGCGTCCGCGGGGTGCACTTCAGCCTCAGCCAGATCGACGAGGTGAACGAGAACACGGTGGCGGCCATCGCGACGCTCTACACGGCGCCGTCGTCGCTGCTGCTGGGCATCATGTTCGGCGGCATCAGCAGCATCGGCGTCATCTTCTTCAACTCCGCCAACTACATCCCTCGCCTGCTCGCTGTCGAGCCGTACCCGGCCAACTTCTTCGTCGTCGCGGCCTTCACGGCCGGCCTCTACTACTCGACGGACGTGCTGCCCATCTCGCTTGCGCTGCTGCGGACGAAGCGCCGCCCCGATGTGGTGCGCCGCACCTTGCACAGCGCCTTTCGCGGGTCGTGGGCTCGCTTCGGCGCGATGCTGGCGGTGAGCACGCTGCTCATGCTCTTCGCCACCCGGCAGACAAACTTCACCTACGAGAAGCCGCACCCGGGCTACCCGGTGACGATGCTCTCGCCCATCGAGGACGTGGACATCAAGAACTGGGCCGCGCAGGAGACCTTCTGGGGCAGCAAAACACTCGCCTTCCTCGGCGGCCTCGGCTTCACCTTCTGCATCGGTGTGCTCTTTCCTTTCGTGATGGAGGTGACGTGGTCGCACCAGCGTGACCGCCGCTTTGCGCAGATCGCGGAGTCGATGGACGCCGACGCTGTCATCAGCCGCGAGTGCACCTTCTTCACCTCCTTTGAGATGGTGTGGACCACCATCGTCATCACCTCCGGTGCCCTCTACGCGCTGTGCATCTCCTACCCGTTCGTGCCGATGGCGTGGCTTGTGCGGGAGAAGTCGCGGCCGTTGATCATGGCGCACGTCGCGATGACCTACACCGCCGCCTGGATCGTTGCCCGCCGCATCCGCAACTCGCGCGGCGTTGCCGGGACGATGACGGACGTGACGTCGGCGCGCAAGCAGCGCTCGATGCAGCTGATGGTGCTCATGATCGTCCTCTTCGCCTTTGCGTGGGTGTTCTTCGGCTACATCACGATGGGCGGCAACGCCGGCTTCGCCGCACACAAGAAGACGGCGCTGGAGCACCAGGACGAGGTGTTGCACATGCACAAGCTGCTCATCGAGGTCCGCAAGGAGCGCAACATCATGACGGATCCGCTGACGAAGAAGTACGCCACCCTCTACTACACCGAGCGTTACAACGACGTGATGGAGCGCATGTGGAAGAACATTAGCGAGTCGAGCGCCACCGCGCCGGTCGATCCAAAGTTCAAGATGGACCACCTGAGCGTCGCCGACCGCATCGATGTGTGGCAAGCCGCGCAGGCAATGACCTTCTTCTCGGGCGCCATTTTCACGGTGCACTTCGGCCTCGATAACTACAACGTGGACTCTCTCGCCCGCATGGTGGAGCAGCTGCGGAGCACCGAGGCCGGCGTGATTGGCCTTCTCGAGAGCGACAGCATGCACCTGACGAACGGCAACCGCGACTTGGTCGAGTACGTCGCCTACCACCTCGGCTTCCCCTACACCGACTACGGCCCGACCGCCCTCGACAACACGTACGGCTGCGCGCTCATCACCCGCTACCCAATCCTGGAGATTCACCGCTACGTCATCCCGTCCCCGCTGGGCGAGCTGGCCTGTCTCATCCACGCAGTGCTCGACGTGTACGGGGTGCGCATTCACACCTACGTCGGCCACTTCGGCAACACGGAGCACTGGGCAGACGGCCTGCTGCAGTCGCAGTTCCTCGGCCAGCTCGTGCAGGCCAACCCCGGGCCGTCGATGTGGCTTGGCTACCTCGTCACCCCGCCTGGGATGAAGAACCGCTACGCCACCTACACCGACCCGACAGCCGTCGGCAAGTTCCGCGACGCGGGGCTGCAGATGTATCGCGACCACCCGTGGGTGCGGCTGTGGGAGCGCGGCGGCTACGAGGAGGAGCCGCCGTCGACGGTCACGACGGAGCCAAACGAGAACGTCGACTTCAACGTGGAGCACAAGCTGCAGTTCATCAGCTACCTGGAGGAGGGCATGGCGGTCGACCACCGCTTCCGCCGCCCACCGCCCGGCAAGCCGCCGCGTTACTTCTACTACAACGACACCAACCGCTACACCGTCGCCCACCCACGCTTCGAGTTCATTGACCGCTACTGCCAGTACATCCTGTACAAGACCGGCGCGAAGTCGGATGAGAAGCCGGAGGACGCGGAGAGGCTGCAGAAGTATCAGCTGCGCCTCTTCGACTGGTGGCGCATCGTCGACCACGGCGTGGAGCTGCTCTCCGACACAGAGATTCAGGTGGTGCAGCTGGCCTTCGAGAAACAGGAGGCGTAGCGCGTACATACACACACACAAAAAAAAACCTAGTAGTTCTTTTACCCCTTGCGAGTGTCTTTCCACTAAATGTAATAGATGTCAAGTACTATACTTGAGTTTTGCTTTGTTTTGTTTTTGGTCTCGCCTCTATGACATAAAGCGCGTGTTTTACCCCCTTTTTTTTTACAGTTTTGTGTTTGAAAATG
This sequence comes from Crithidia acanthocephali, assembly GCA_000482105.1. Classification (NCBI taxonomy): domain Eukaryota; phylum Euglenozoa; class Kinetoplastea; order Trypanosomatida; family Trypanosomatidae; genus Crithidia; species Crithidia acanthocephali. The sequence goes on along the minus strand of AUXI01000345.1, from coordinate 21,189 downwards.
TACGAGACCTCTCTTCCATAGCCAGCGCCAGTACACGCCCGAGTCTTCTTTGTGATCGATAGAATAGACAAAGGCAGAGGTCTGATAAGATGCAAGTCTCTTTTGGTTAGAATTGCCGTTTTTTTCTTTTGTTTGCTTTTCTTGCTTTGTCGTTGTTTGCTGATGCGTTGCTTCTCTTTGCAATTAGATAACAGAGCCATCCAATACCATTTGTGGAATTTGCGAGAGGAGAGTGCAGAAGTGTTGATGTGTTTAGATGAGGTCTTCTCTCACACAGACTGTTTCGTCTCGTGTTAAGTTGTCGCGAACAAGACGAGAAGGCAGTTGCTGAACGGATAGACTCGTTCGATGTGAACAGCGGAATACAGAATCTCGTTTTCCGGTGTGCAGCCGCTACCGAGTGTCTTGTACCTGAATGGGGTTTTTGTGCTTGTTTTCATGCTTTGATGTCCCCTCGCCGACGCCTCGGAATCGTTCCCTTCCTCCTATTCTGACATGTTCTTTTTTTTTTTTTACTGTTCTAATACCAAAGAAAAACCTTCTCCATTGTTGCGTCCGTTACAGCAACGCCTATAAGAGGCACTCCATTTTCTTTTTTTTATAGTTGCATCTTCACAGCATAGCCCAGCCACCTAAACAAGTCCGCTGTTCTCACTCTCGAATCGCTGAGTTTCTCCCCGCATCTCCTCCGCTAATTGCACTCGTTGTTGTGGCTACCCCCCAACTCCTGCAAGACTTGCTGCAACCAGATTTTCCTACATTGCAGACATACAGAGGAGAGCTTTTTCACTCCACAATACGGCTGCAATGTCCCGTCGACAGAGCGGCTCTTTTGGTCGCAGTGGCAGCGGCTCTAGTCACATGGCCGGCGGCGTGGCGAACGGTCAGGACAGCAACGCCCCGGGAGCCGGTGGCCTGGCGGTCTACGCCGTCAACCCCGTCCTCTTCGAGAACTGTGGCGCGCTGCTGAATGCCCCGACCGGCCTGACCACCGCGACGGTGCTGAAGGTGCTGCAGGGCAGCGGCAACAAGACATCCATCTCGCTCGCCAACTGGAAGGAGACGGCGATGACGGTGCTCGGCCTGCGCGAGTCGACCGCCTACGCGGTGTTCGACGTCTTCTTTGCCTTTAGCGGCGGCTGCATCCAGAGCACGCCGGCCTACACGGGTGGGGAGCGGACCAGTGTGGCGCAGCTGCGGCAAGAAAGCAACCGGGCACTCCTAGAGAAGATGGGCGGGACGGTGGACCAGGGCCGCTGGCCGGCCGCGTCGACAGCACGGCAGGTGAGCCTCCCCGGGCTGCTCGTCTTCTTGCTCTGCCAGCTCTTCGTGGAGCGCAAACGCACCACCGCGGCGGCCGGGGTATCGGCGGGAGGCGACGGGTCTGCCACGAACGCGAGCAGCAACAACAACGACGTCGCCGAGTACGTGCGCAACCACCTGCACGACTTTATCACAGCAGTGGCGGTGACCCGCACGTCGCGCCTCACGCAGGCCGACGCCGCCGAGCTCGGCTACCTCCTCCGCGAGGTCGTCAACGGTGTCGAGCAGCCCTTTGGTCCGAGCATTAGCTTCCTCTGGCAGTACAACGAGAAGACGATTGACGTGGCGGTGCTGTCGCAGTACCTGCGGGTGCGCATTCGTCCAAACAGCGAGATTAAGAAGGGTGCCGCCGCGGCGACGGCGAACGCGTTTGGCTTCAACAACGTTGTCGTGCAAGACCTAGCAAACACGGTGCACATCACGCCGTACACGCTCTTGCCGGACATGGCCTCGCGCCTCTTGTCGTCAAACCTAACGATTATGAACTGTTCGCAGACGCACGTCTATGCCCCCTCTGCGCTGCCGCACACGCAGCTGACGTCACTGACAAACTGCACGGTGTCGCTGGGGCCCGTTAGTGGTGTGCTGAGCATACAGAACTGTCACCACTGCTGCGTGTCGGCGCTGTGCGGCGCCGTCGTTGTCAGCGGATGCTCGAATGTGACGCTGTACATCTGCGTCAACACTCCACCGGTGTTCATGCAAGGCGACAGCGCAGCTGCGGAGAGGGGCAACGGCACCTCCGCCTCCTCCTCCCCGACGCCGCCAGCCTCGCTCGGTGGGGTGCGCTTCGCCCCGTACAACTCCTTCTACCCCGCCATGGAGCAGCACATCAGCAACTCTGGCATCAGCCCGCTGCTGAACCTGTGGAACGTGGGGCTGCCCGACCACGACGCCATCCTGCCGCCGTCGGAGTTCCAGAGCATGCCGTTCCCACTGACGCAGTCAGCCAACCTGAGTAATGTCACGCGCACCAACCCGTGCCCGCTGCCGGCGCCGTACCGCGACGCGATGAACCGCCGGCTGCAGCGACTGCGCGAGGTGAACGAGTCCATTGCCGGGGCGTGCACGAAGCTGCGCGACGCCGGCCGCAACGACCTTGTGGACGACTTGCATCAGCGCGTGACGGCCATGTTCCGTGACTGGCTGAAGGAGAGCGGGCAGGAGCACGTGCTGGCGGACCTCACCCACACGCCCCCACCAAGCAAGGCTTCCGCGTAAGCAGTTCGGAACGGAAAGCGCGAGAACGATTTACTGGTGTCGTCTGCACAGTTGATCCTTGACCGGACATTGCCAGAGGAATGAAGTGCACGGCGTCGCAATTCGCGCACACGCACGTGTGTCAGTAAACACTGCTTTTCCAGTAGATGGATGTGCTGCACGTGTTCCTCGTGCACGGGTCTTATCGACTGCAGCGGATCTTGGTTTTCCGTCCCGCACCCTTTCTCTTCTTTGATGTGGTCATTTGCACCTCAGCGTATGTGTGTGATGTTTACTAGAAATGAAGACAGCTTTGCTTCGATGAAGATGTGGGCAGCTCTTCTGCACATTATGCCCACTGAGTGGATTACCTTGTTCTTTTATTTTCTTTTCTCTTTTTTTTTTATGACTTGTACTGTTGTTTTCCTCTTTTCTCTTTTTCCGCGGTGTCCATTGTCGCTTGGAAGATCGGTACGTTTGGTTCTTGCGGAACCCGAGTTTCGCTGTTGTCTGTTGATATTGGTACCGTTTTGCGAACTCTGCGTTTAAAGTGCGCACCGCGCCGCGCACCTCAAAAACAATTTGAAAAGAAAGGCCTTTTTCTTAGACCTCTTAGGTGTCCTTTTTTTTTTCGTTGTATGCTGTTTGTGCATGTGTTTCTGTCTTCTCTCTTCTCTGTTGCACCATCTGGTGTCCCCCCGATAGAATTGCAAGTCGAGTTCAAAAAAGAAATTATTTGAAGCTAACTTTTAGAAATGTGTGAAGACAAGTACATTGATAAGGTCTCATCTCTATTGCGTTCAGCTGCGTTTGCGGGTAACTGGAACAGCACAGCTGGGCTTACGTATCTGCCTCAACAGCAAGGCGCTATGACGCTTCCTCCATGACGGTTCTCGTATACACTCAAAGACTCCAGAATTCGTCAAAAACTCACCGGCAGGCTCTTTCTCTTTACTTTTAATAATTTGACACGTTCCTCCTCTTCATTCCCCTTTCTCTCGCTCTCTCCGTCTTCCTCTCTTCTGTTTGGACACAACACTCTCCTGTGTACTTCCATGACGATCATTATGTAATTGTCACTCGTAGTGCCTTCTGTTTTGAAGAGTTTCTTTCATTTTTTTTTGTCTGTTTGCGCAGGATCCAGTCAACATTTGTACCCTCCTTGCTTTTCAACAGAAGTTGTGTTTTTAAACCCCAGCGTGTGGTGATACGGACGCAGCGGCGACGGGGTATCAACAAGGTACTCTGGACTGTTCCCGTTTTTTTTTCTTTCTTTTCGGAGACGCTTGCTGACCTGAAGCTGCCTCACAATTATTGGGGACCAGCCGCAGCACCAGTCGTTGTGAAGATCATTCTGCTGTGCACTTGGCTTTCTCTCCTTCTTTTGCTACGACCGCCGTTGTACATTCCTATAGATCTCTTTGGTACATGTGAAATAGTTTACATATTTATTTATATTCCCATCAGGATTGTTCATCGGTATAGTTGATTCTTGAGTCTTTTTTTTTGTCTGGTTTTGCTGTCAACTCTTGACAGTCGCGGTGACCTCCGAGAGACAACGACAAAGAGAAGAGAAAAAGAATGTCAGGTCTTATTTCAGTCGAGTCGCAGCTCGCCAGCACCGCGCAGCGCCACTTCCAATTGCGATTTGGCAATGTACAGGCTCGCCGTGGTGACGGCTGGTTGCTCCTCGCCTTCTCTCCGCTCGGGGCCGACAACAAGATTGAGGTGGAGGTGCAGTCGCTCTGCAACGCACTCGTGCGGGACGTCACCAACAGCCGCGTTGCCGCCGTCCGCCTCTCCGGAGACGAGGAACAGACCCAGTTTGGCAAGCTGGCGGACAAGAGCGTCGCCTTCGCGAAGCTGCTGCGCAAATCCGGCGTGTCGCTCAGCCTTGACGGTGGCGATGTCGGCACTGGCAGCACCGCGACCGGTGGGATGGAGGGCATCCCCAACATGCCCGGTGTATCGGAGATGGTGGAGATGCTGTACCACGACGTTGTGGCGGAGCAGAAGCACGGTGCCACGGCAATTGTAGACTTTCCGTCCCTGTTGTGCCCGCACGGGACGCGGTGCGATGTCCAGGTGAAGGGCACGATTTGCGTGAAGGCCTTCTCCAACACGATGTCGGCCGTCGTCGCGGAGGCGGAGCTGGAGATGGCCGTGGCGACGGCCAACGATGACGCAGCCGGCGCAGACGATGACGAGGGCGGCGATGCAGACGGCGTCGTCAACACCATCGAGGGTGGCAGCACCGCGAATGCCACACCGGCGGCGGTAAGCCCGATGAAGTCGGCCGCCAAGACGCTGCGCAACGGCTCTGCGCTCGCCGCGCATGCCAGCATGGAGGGCTCCATCTTGCAGAACTCGTACAGTGCGTTGAAGCTGCCGGATGGGGAGCTGGCGAAGGTGTGGATTGACACCCGCACCTGGGCCCAGGCCCTCGCACTGAACGCCGAGAGCGCTGTGGACAGCGCGTTGCCCGCCTCGTGGCGCTCCAAGGCCTTCAGCCTCGCCGAGGCAACGGAAGTGCTGCGGAAGGTGCACCTGGCCCTCGTGGACTACTGGAACGAAAACCGCGCCGCCAACGCCGACCGGGTGAAAGTGAACACGCTGTCGCTGCTGAGCACCGTTTCTGGTGACCTGCGCGAGTATCTGCGCACGCAGGTGGAGCTGTACAGCCCTGACTGGCGTGCGGCGTGGCGGATGCAGCTGGCAGAGCTGCGCGTGTCGGTCGAGCTGTGCAAGCAATGGAACCGCATCGTTGCCCAGCTGGTGAAGCGGGACTGGGTGAACTGGGAAGGCGGCATGTACCACGACGAGAGCTTCGACGTCTTCGCGCAACGACTGCACCAGGTGCTGCGCATCCGCGAGACGCTGGCGAGTGTCGTGACGCTGCAGGAGAAGGTGCCAGAAGAGCTGCAGCCCGAGGTGATCTTTGACGGTGTCAGCGCGGTTGACCTGCGCACCGTCTCCTCGACCGCGTGGGATTCCCGCGTTGCGACCTTCGAGAGCGAGTTCTCCTTTGTCGAGCCGAAGCTGCGCAGCCGCGTCAAGCAGCTCTTTCAGAGCCCGGTGACGGACACGCAGCTGCGGACGCTGCAACAGCACAGCGCGCTGCTCCGCCGCGAGGGCATCCGCACCGCCGTCTCGCGTGAGCTCGATGGCGTGGCGGCGTACTTGAAGGAGCAGCTCGACCGCATCCTCGCTCGCTTCGAAAACAACTGCAAGCGAGCCGCCACCCCGCTGCAAAAGCTGCGCGCCGCTCGCGGCTGCGTGGCGGAGTGTGTGATGGTGCCCGACGAAGCCGGCAAGCTTTTCGGCGCCAACAGCGCACTGCTGAACGACGTCACCGCTCACGCACAGGCGCACATCGCCAGCGCGCAGAAGGAGGAGAAGGCGACGATGGAGCAGTGGTGTGCGTCGGTGGAGACGGCGGCGCGCAAGGTGCTGGAACTGCCGGACGCGGTGGCGATCGCGAAGGTGGAGGGACACGACAAGGTCAGCGGCAACATCAATTTGCTGACCTGCGTCGTCCACCCATCGCTGCGCAAGTTTGTGCAGGAGGTGCGCAACGTGCGTGCCTGGCTGAGCGACGCCGCCGCCTTTGAGCAGCAGCAGCAACACCAGCACCAGCACGGAGCAATGCTGAGCGGTGGTCGCCGGAGCAGCACTGGCGGTGCTGCCGCGCCGCCGTCCGCGTCCGCGGCCGGGTGGCAGTTGAGCAGCGCCACGGAGAGCGCCATCACGGCGTGCGAGCACCTCATCAGTGCCGCCGTGCAGACACAGCAGTGCGTGGCGAACCACAACACTGTTGTCGCGCAAATTCTGCCGTGCACCCGTGCGATGCTGACGCCGGCGATCGAGCGGAGCATGTCACAAGTCCTCTACACCGACGCCACGCGCCGTGCCGTGACGGCGGGCAACTATCAGGAGCTGGAAGGTGTGAACTTACGCTTTCAGAACTCCATCGAGCTGCTGAGCAGCGCCAACCGCCACGTCCGCCGTTTCCACGAGGAGTTCGGTGCGCAAGTGACGGACCTGATGAAGGTGGACCTCACCACACGCATGGACGAGTGGCGGACGCGGGTGGACGACATGCGCAGCCGCCTCGATGAGTTCATCGCGACGCAGCACCTGTCCGACTACGACGACTGGCGGCGGCACTGGGACTGCCAGATCTACAAGTCGCTCGAGTACCAATACCGACGCGGACTGGAGAGCCTGCACGAGAGATGACCGAGTTCAAGGTCGAGCTGGTGCTGAAGCAAGGCGTCGTGAACTTCAAGCCTAGCTTCGAGGCCATCCGCGAGGCCTACTACGTGAAGCTGCGCGAGTTTGTTAGCGTGCCGCTGCGCTTCCGTGGGTTGCAGCCGAAGCGGCAGGACGCGAACGCCGCCTACGAGATCTACCCCCTCATGCCACTCACGAACAACGACCGCATCGTCACCGTGCACACCAAAGCCATCGAACTCTTCGCCAAACTGAGCCGCGTGCGCAAGGCCTTCCGCTCGCACATCGTCGTGAGCATGTGCGGCATCAACGGCTCGCCGGACCTCGACTCCATCGTGGACGCCTGGATGGCGAAGATGGAGGGCCGCTTTGACGAGGGCTTCCGCACCGTTGAAGACCACCGTGAGAAGATGGGCAAGATCGAGGATGTGATGAAGATCGACTGCTTCGCCATCAGCACCGTGCCGGTGCGGGCCAGCATCGAGGAGCACCTGCACCGCCTCGAGGACGCGCTGCTGAATGGGATGCGCAAGCACATCCAGTCCGCCGTGAACGACATCGACGACTTCGTCTTCCGGGTGTCGAACCTGGTGGAGCGGCAGCCAACGACGATGGACGAGGTTGGGGCCGCGAACAAGCGGTACAAGGAGTCGCTGGAGCAGATGAACGTTTACGAGAAAAAGCTGAACGCCGTGCTGGAGGAGAACCGAGAGTTGCGCAACCACGTCGGCACCTCAATCGAGCTCGGCGCCACGCGTGCCCGCTGGGACCACCTGAAGGATGCCATGACGTCGCACACAAAGGTGATGGAGGCGGCGGTGTCGAAGATGCGGGTGTCGCTGAATGGGCTTATTCAGCGCTTCCTGAAGGATGAGCAGCGCTTCGGGGACGGCTGGAAGCGGCAGAGGGCGCAGCTGATGCGCGCGTTTGTCGAGAAGGACACGAAGCTGATCCACAAGCTGCTGCCTGCAATGAAGGACCAACTGCACGACCTGGACGACCTCGACGCACAGGCAAAAGAACTAAAGTCGAAGTGCGAGTTTTTCGGACAGGTGAAGCCGGTCTTCAACGTGCTGCAGGAAACGAAGCGCGACGCTAAGGAGACGAGCACGATGTGGGGCCTCTACGACACCTACGAGGAGCAGCTGGAGAAGCTGCGCAACGAGGACTGGCTGACGTTCCGCGCACACACGTTCCAGTTTGAGGACTTCTGCAAGGAGTGGCGCAACACGCTCACGAAGAAGCTCGACGCAGCGAAATCCACAGCAGCACCAGCAGCAGCAGCCGACAAGTCTGCCGAGAAGAAGTCCAGCAAGGCAGCTGACGGCGCTGGTGCGAACCCGATCGCCTCCTACTTGCTGAACATGATTGAGGACTGGGCAGAGGTGGCGCCGCTGCTGAAGTTCGTGCGCGGCGATGGCTGGATGACGGAGCACTGGAACGAGATGTTCCGCCTGCTGGACATCCCGAAAGGCACGACGAGCACCAGCCTCACCTTCGGCATGATTCTCGACCACTACGAGAACCTGCTCGCGAAGGAGGAGGAACTGAAGCAGCTGCACGCACGCGCACAGGGTGAGATTCAGCTCCGCGAGGCCCTGCAGGACATGCGGACGTGGGCCCTCGAGGCGCACTTCACCCTCACTGCCCCGACGGAGAGCGCGAGCAAAGTGCGCCTGATCACGGACTGGAAGGAGATCATGACGCAGGTGAGCGACAACCAGGCCCTGGTGAACTCGCTGAAGGACAGCCCCTTCTTTGTCCACTTCGCGGATGAGGCGGCAGGGTGGGAGGCAAAGCTGGTCTCCTTGTCGCTGAGCCTCACGCTGCTGAACAGTATCCAGCGCAAGTGGGCCTACCTCGAGCCGATCTTTGCCCGCGGTGCGCTGCCGCACGAGCAGGCCCGCTTCAAGCGTGTCGACAAGGAGTTCGTCAGCATCCTGCGCGAGGTGGAGGCGGACGCGCGGGTCATGTCGCTGGCGAGCCAGATGGACGTGAACGAGCGACTGAAGGGCATTCTGGAGCAGATTGAGCGCTGCCAGAAGTCGCTTCTGGAGTTTCTGGAGGCGAAGCGTGGGAAGCTGCCGCGGTTCTACTTCATCAGCGACGAGGACCTGCTGGAGATGCTGGGCCACAGTCAGAACCCCTCCGTCATCCAAGCCCACCTCAAGAAACTCTTCATGGGCATCCACGCGGTTTCGTTTGGGGCGGAGGACAAGACGATCACACACATGATCAGCGCCGACCACGAGGAGGTGGCGCTGCGCACGCCGGTGTCCATCACCAGCAACGACGTGGAAGACTGGCTGCTCGCCCTCGACGCCAGCATGCAGGAGACCCTGCACACGCTGCTGGTCCAGTGCGTCGACCAGCCCGACGCCACGACGCAGGCCAGCATCACACGCTATCCGTCGCAGATCCTCCAGGTGGCGCAGGGCATCCACTTCTCGCGGAAGGTGGAAGCGGCGATCGTTTCGCAGTCGCTGCCGCAGGTGCTGGCAGAGCTGCGCCAGCGACTGGACACCCTCACCGCGATGACGGCCGAGCTGGGCCCGGTGGATGTGCTGAAGGTGAAGGCGCTCATCCTCGATACCATCCACAACATCGAGGTGGTCGAGCTGCTCATGGCACGTCAGGTACGCCGCGTGGAGGAGTGGTGGTGGAAGAAGCAGCTGCGCTACCGCATGGGCGACGGCAACGCGCAGCACCGCTGCACCGTGCACATGGCCGACACCACCTTCGACTACACATACGAGTACCAGGGCAATGCGGCGAAGCTCGTGCACACCCCGCTGACAGATAAGTGTTACCTGGTGCTGACCAAGGGCATGGACCTCGGCTACGGCGGCAACCCGTACGGCCCAGCGGGGACGGGCAAAACGGAGTCGGTGAAGGCCCTCGGCTCTGCCATGGGCCGACAGGTGCTCGTCTTCAACTGCGACGAGGGCATCGACTTCAAGGCGATGGGCCGCATCTTTGTGGGCATCGTGAAGTGCGGTGCCTGGGGCTGTTTCGACGAGTTCAACCGTCTCAAGATCGACCAGCTGTCCGCCATCTCGCAGATGATCCAGGTCATCCAGCAGGCGCTGAAGTCTGGCGAGACGAACTGCGAGCTGCTGAACAAGGAGGTGAACGTGAACCCCAACGCCGGCATCTTCGTCACGCTCAACCCCGCCGGAAAAGGCTACGGCGGTCGCACGCGGCTGCCGGACAACCTGAAGCAGCTCTTCCGCGAGGTCGCGATGAGTGTCCCAGACAACGAGCTGATCACGTCCACGATGCTCTTCTCCGAGGGCTTCACGCACGCCAGGGCCCTCGCCAAGAACATCGTCGCGCTCTACCGCCTGAGTGGCCAGCTGATGAGCCGGCAGCAGCACTACGACTGGGGCCTGCGTCCGCTGAAGGCGGTGCTGCGGCTGGGCGGCACGCTGGTGCAGCGGTGGAAGAAGGCGAATGCTGGCAAGGCGCCAACGCAGAACGACGAGACGGAGGTGGTACTGCAGTCGCTGAACATCAACACCCTCAGCAAGCTCACCTTCGACGACGCACGCGTCTTCCAGGGACTGCTGCGGGACATCTTCCCCGGTGTGCAGTCCCGCGAGATCACCTACGGGGAACTGAGGCGGCGGTGAAGAGCGCCGTGCAGGCCCTCGGGCTGCAGCCGATCCCGTCACAGCAGAAGAAGGTCCTGCAGCTCTACGAGGCCCTGCAGCAGCGCACCGGTGTGGTGCTGGTCGGCCCCAGTGGCAGTGGCAAGAGCACCCTGCTGAACATTCTACGCAAGGCGCTGCAGACCATGCGCATCACGGTGCCACTGCACGTCATGAACCCAAAGGCGATGCCGCGCCGCCGCCTGCTCGGCTACATGGACCCCGACACACGGGAGTGGTACGACGGCGTGCTGACGGCGGCGGCGCGCGATGTGGTGAAGCAGCCGAAGGAGAGCCGGCCGTGGATTCTGTGCGATGGCGACATCGACCCCGAGTGGATCGAGTCGCTCAACTCCGTCTTGGATGACAACAACTGCTGACGATGCCGAACGGTGTCCGCATCCAGTTCGGCGCAAACGTCAACTTCATCTTTGAGACGCACAGCCTCGAGTTCGCCTCACCGGCGACGGTGTCGCGCATGGGTGTCCTCTTCTTCTCCGAGAAGGACGTGCAGCTGGAGGCGGTGGTGGAGTCGGCGATGAAGTGGAAGTCCATACACGTGAAGAACGTCATTCGGCCGCTCATCCTCAAGTACGTCTTCGCCGCCATTGACGAGGCGCAGCGGCTCAACGACTTCACCGTACCCGTCACCCGCATGGGTCTGCTGCGCACCTGCCTGCTGTACGTGATGAACACCAAGAACGTGATGGACTTCGTCTACTCGCTGGCACGCGGACTTGGCGCGTGTCTGAACCCGTCTTCGGCGACGAAGCTGGCGCGGTGGCTCTACTCCACCAGCGGCCAGCAGCCGTGCTCGGAGGCGCGGCCGTTCGACTCGTACTGGCTCGAGTCGCAGCGCCGCGCGCTGGAGTTCACCGCCGACCTCTCCACCACCGTGACCCCGGCGGAGCTGCTGGCCGGCCGCGCGCCTATTGTGCAGACCGTTGAAGTGCAGCGACTGGTGTCGATGTTCCAGCCCCTCCTCGACGACCCGAAGTACACGCCGATCTTCGTGGTGGGCCCTGAGGGCTGCGGCAAAGGTGCGCTGCTGGAGCACGTTTTCAGCGCACGCCCCACCTTCCGCACCACGACGATCAACTGCAGCGCGCAGACGAACTCGACGCACGTGGTGCAGAAGATCGAGCAGATGTGCGTCCTCTCGAACTCCAACGTTGGCCAGCTGTACCGCCCGCGCGAGGGCGAGCGTCTCGTCATCATCCTCAAGAACGTCAACCTCCCAAGGCGGACAAGTACGGCACGGTGGAGCTGCACTCCTTCTTGCAGCAGCTCATCCTCTACCAGGGCTTCTACAACCAAGACCTCGAGTGGATTGGGACGGACCGCGTGCAGATCGTGGCGAGCATGAACCCTGCCCCGTCCGCTGGCCGCTACCCCGTCACGCCGCGTCTGCTGGCTTTGTCCAGCATCATCAGCGTGTCCTACCCATCGAAGTCGAGCCTGGTGCAAGTCTACGCCACCTACTGGTCGAACCTGCTGCGGCAGACGGACATTGGCCAAGGCAAGGACTATGAGAAGGGCACACAGCTGGCACAGTTCATGCTGCAGGTGTACGAGAAGGTGCGGAAGCAGTTTGAAGGCGAGGAGTACGCGCACTTCTCCTTCTGCCCACGGCACCTGACGAAGTGGGTCACGAACGTGCTGCTCTACCGCATCGACACGCGCACGACGCTGCCGGCGGTACTGGCGTACGAGGCGAGCCGCATCTTCGCCGACTGCCTGCCCCGCACCGAGGACCGGCGGCAGGCACTGCGCACCTTCGCGGAGCAGCTCGCCACCATCGGCTACGCCGTCCCCCCGAAGGACGACCGCTTCGCCACGATGTTCGTCACGTGGTTCGACAAGGATGAGGAGGCGGCGGCGGAGAAGAAGGTGGACGCCGTGGCGGGGACCGATGGCCAGGGTGATGTTGGTGGTCAGGACGGAGAGGCATCCGCAGCAGCAGCGGCAGCAGCAGCCAGGAACGCACGACGGCTGTTGAAGCTGCAGCAGAAGAAGTACGAGGACGTCCGCGAGGAGGTGGAGCGGGCACTGCTGCGGTACAGTCGTGAGTTCAAGGACCTCGGTGTGCCGCTCATCCCGGACATCCTCTGCTGGGTCACGTACGTCGATCGCGTGCTGGCACGGCCTGGTGGGCACCTGGTGCTGGTCGGCAGCACCGGCGTGGGCCGGCGCAACGCCGTCTTGCTCGCCGCCTACCAGCAGCGCCGCGAGGTGGTCTCGCTGAACATGACGCAAGACTACGCACTGAAGCAGTTCCGACTGGACCTTCGCAGCCTCATCCAACGCGCCACCACGCAGAACACGCCCATGGTGCTCCTCCTCGAGGATCACAACATCGTCGAGGAGGCCTTCCTCGAGTACATCAACAGCCTGCTGAGCAGTGGCGAGGTGCCTGGCCTGTTCACGCAGGAGGAGATGGAGACGATGTTCTCCGCCATCCGCGACGACGCGGCCAGCGACGGCCACATGGGCCCGATCTACACCTACTTCGTCGAGCGTCTGCAGCGGAATCTACGCGTGGCGCTGCTGATGGACCCGCGTCACGAGCTCTTCCTCATCCGGCTGCAGTCGAATCCAGCCCTGATGAGCCGCTGTGAGTTGCTGTGGATGGGCACGTGGAGCAGCGAGATGACCAAGACGATCTGCAAGACGGCGCTGAAGGACGAGATCGCGGCGCTGGAGGCGAGCCCGGCGAACAAGAACTTCTCCGTGCACCGCGAGATCAACGCAATGCATGAGGGGATGGGGGAGCGCTCGACGCCGCACGATGTGCAGGTGCTGATCAACACCTTCCGTGCCCTGTTGGCGAGCAAGAGCAGCTCGAGCAAGGAGAAGATGGCGCGCTTCGAGGCGGGTCTGGCGAAGTTGAAAGAAGCGGAGGAGAGTGTGGAGAAGGTGAAGAAGGACGTGGCGGATAAGAAGAAGGACGTGGAGAGGATGCAGAAGGCGGCGGATAAGGCGCTCAACGAAATTCAAACGAGCATGCAGGAGTCGCAGGAGCAGCGCGACGAGGCGGCCAGCCTCGAGGAGCTGCTGAAGACGGAGCAGAAGGACATTGCGGAAAACCGCGGCAAGGTGGAGGAGGAGTTGAGCAGCATCAAGCCGATGATGGAAGCCGCCCGCGACGCCGTCAGCTCCATCCGCAGCGAGCAGCTCAGCGAAATCCGGTCGCTGCCCTCCCCGCCCGAGGCGATTCGCGTCGTGCTGGAAGGCGTGCTGGCGCTGCTCGGCATCAACGACGTGTCGTGGCAGTCCATGCGGCAGTTCCTCGGCGAGCGCGGCGCCAAGGAGCGCATCCTCGACTTCGAGGTCAAAAACGTGACGCCCGACATCCGCAAGCGCGTCGGCAAGCTGCTGCGCGAACGGGCGTCTTTCTTCAAGGCCGAGACAATCCAGCGCGCCTCCGTCGCGGCGGCGCCGATGGCGGAGTGGGTGAAGGCGATGCTGGAGTACTCGACGATCATGGAGCGGATTGCGCCGCTGACGCAGCAGTTGGAGCAGCTCGAGAACAACCAGAAGGACGGCGCGGCGAAGCTGGAGCACCTGCAGAAGAAGCTGAAGAAGATCGACGTGAAGGTGAAGGAGCTGCGCGAGGGCTTCTCGGAGAAGTGCAAGGAGGCGGAGCGGCTGCGCGCGAAGCTGCAGGCAGCGGAAGCAGAGCTGGGCAAGGCGAAGGAGCTGCTGGACAAGCTCAGCGGCGAGAAGGGCCGCTGGGACCTCGAGGTGAAGGCGATCCGCGAGGCGAACGATTCCATGCCGAAGCGAGCCCTCGTCGCGGCGGGCTTCCTGACCTACCTTGGCCAGGAAACGGAGGACGGTCGCCGCCGCTACCTCAAGACGTGGTGCAGCCGCCTCAACTTCAGCGACGTCGTGGATGTGACGCGCTTCCTGTGCAGCGAGGGCGAGCTGCTGCAGTGGAAGTCGGAGGGTCTGCCCGCGGATGACTTGAGCCTGGAGAACGCCGTGGTGATGCTCAACACGGCGCAGACGCCGCTCATCGTCGACCCGGCTAGCAAGGCGGTGGAGTGGATGAGGGAGCACCTGAAGGTGGCCAACACCGTCGTCGAGACCGTCTCGCTGCACGACGAGCGCTTCACCCACACCCTGGAGCTGGCCATCCGCTTTGGCAAGACGCTGCTTGTGACGGAGGTGAGCGACATTGCACCGCTGCTGTACACCGTCCTGCGTCGCGATTTGACGTCGGCCGGATCGAAGCGGGTGGTGCAGGTGGGCAACAAAGCGGTGGAGTGGCAGGACAGCTTCCGCATTCTGCTCTTCTCGCGCCAGTCGGAGATGGTTCTATCCCCCAGCGCGGCGGCGCTCGTGACGGAGGTGAACTTCTCGGTCACCAGCCTCGGCCTCGAGGGCCAGCTGCTTGGCGTGACGCTGCGTCGCGAGCGGCCGGAGCTGGAGCAGCAGAAGGTGGAGCTGCTGAAGAACGAGGAGAGACTGCAGCTGGAGCTGAACACGCTGGAGCAGCGGCTGCTGGACGACCTCGCCGACTCGCAGGGGAATCTGCTAGAGAACACGAAGCTGATCAAGTCGCTGAATGAGGTGAAGGTGCAGGCGACGCACATCGAAGAGTCGCTGCAGCGGTCGCACGCGCTGCAGACGGAGTTGGATGAGAAGCGGGAGGTGTACCGCCCCTTCGCCCACCATGGCGCGACGCTCTTCTTCATCATCCAGGACATGGAGACGCTCAACCGCATGTACCAGTTCGGCATTAGCGACTACATCGACCTCTTCACGCAGACGCTGGCCGCCTACAAGGGCAGCAGCGTCGCGGCGGAGAAGGTGCAGGTGCTCATGACGGACTTCACTAAGACGTGCTTCCAGACCGTCGCGCGTGGGCTGCTCAAGAAGGACCGCCTTGTCTTCGGCCTCCACATTTTGCACGGCCTGTGGCCGGCCGACTTTCCGCAGGACTTGTGGAATGCCCTGGTCGGCACCGTCACGAATGTGACCGCCGTCGACGACGCACAGCTGCCGCAGTGGGCACCCGTGTCGAGTAAGATCAAATACGCCAGCATCCTCTCCAGCGCAGCCGGGAAGGCACTGGTGGAGAAGTGGGAGGTGAGCCAGGTGGAGCGCTGGACAGCAGTCATGCAGTCCCCCACCCCCGAGCAGGTCCTGGAAGGTGGTGGTGGCGGTGAGGGACAGAGCAGCAGCCTCAGCGGAGGCATCTTTTCGGATGTGGAGCAGCTGCTGTGGATCAACACGTTCCGGCCCGACCGCATGGCGGCCGCCTCGCTGCACATCACTCTGCGCAAGCTCGGCCTTGCCTCGCTGGTGCCGGTGATGTCGCTCGAGGAGACAATTCTCAAGACGCGGTGCACGGCGCCGGTGCTGCTGGTCACGTCGAGCGGCGCCGACCCGAGCATGGAAATTCAGGACATTGCGAATCACCTCGTAGGCAAGGAGCGCTTTGTGCAGATTGCGCTGGGCGGCGGGCAGACCGACGACGCGCTGCAGCAGCTGCGGCGCTGCGCCACGCACGGCGACTGGCTGCTGCTGAAGAACCTGCACCTGGTGCTTGGCTGGGCCTCAGTGCTGGAGAACGAGCTGTGTTCGATGCCCGAGCCGAACGCCGACTTCCGCCTCATCATCACGACGGAGCAGCACGACCTCTTCCCGAGCGTGCTGCTGCGCATGTCGAACAAGGTTGCTGTGGAGGCCCCGCCCGGCGTGAAGCAGAACCTGCTCCGCACCTACGGGCTGTGGGACGCCGCCTTCTTGTCGTCGCAGACGCAGGTCGGCGCACGGCTGCTGCTGGGCCTCGCGTGGTTCCACGCGGTGGTGCAGGAGCGCCGCACCTACGTCCCTCAAGGGTGGTCCAAGTACTACGAGTTCTCGCCAGCGGATCTCAAGACGGCGACGGACGTGCTGACGGCGCTGACGAAGCAACCGACGCTGGATTGGGTGACGCTGACCGGATTCCTCGAGAACTGCCTCTACGGCGGCCGCCTCGAGACCGCGGCGGATGAGAAGGTGCTGCAGCTGTTGATCCGCAACTACTTCCACGAGGCAGTGCTTCTCAAAGACCAGGTGCCGCTGTTCCCCGGCATCTCCGCCGCCTCTGCCGGCCAGCACGAGAGCGTGGTGCAGATGATCCAAGATAAGATCCCGGACGTTGACCCGCCGTTGCTGCTGTGTCTGTGCAACAACGCCGACCGCACCGTGCAGGAGGAGGTGGCGCACGCGATGCGGGAGTCGCTGCGCGAGCTGGGCAAGGAGGAGCACGCCGCCCAGACCAGTGGCGAGCAGTGGCGGGAGCGGCTGAACCCGGTGCTGGAGGTGTGGCGCAGCAGCGGCGTCGCCGCGGTTGGTGTGCCGTCGGCCGCCGCCAGCCAGGGCAGCGACCCGTCCCCGATGGAGGTCTTCTTCACCAGCGAGGTGAACCTGCTCGGAGATCTCATCAAGGACGTCGCGGCGTACTTTGCGACGCTGCAGGGCGTGGCCGACGGCACCATCATCCCCGATGCGGGTTTGCGGGCGGAGGCGACGGAGCTGATGAGCGGTCGCATGCCGAGCCGCTGGCTGGACCGCATGAACGGCCCGTCCGAGTCGAAGGTGTGGCTGGCGCTGCTGGCGCGCAAGTACAACACGACCTGCGCGCACCTGAAGCAGCCGTTGAATCCATCCACCACCTACGACCTGTCGGCGCTGCTCCGCCCGCAGACGTTCTTCAACGCGCTGCGGCAGCACACAGCGCGGGCCAGCAAGTCGCCGCTGGTGGACCTTGTGCTGGTCGCAGCGCTGGGCAGTGGCGGAGCGGCGGCGCAAGCGGCCGTCACGGTGAAGATCGCTGGGTCGAGTCTGCAGGTGCAAGGAGCGGGGCTCAGTGCGGATGGCCGTCTGTTATCCGTCAAGGCGAACTCACCGTCGTCGGTGCCGCTGCCGGCGGACGTGACGGTCGGCTGGGTGGATGCATCGAAAATCAACGCGGCGAAGCGCGGCGCAACGATTCCTGTCTACGCCGACGCCGAGCGGCAGACGTCGATCTTTTCGCTGCGCGTCGAGTGCGCGAATGAGGGGGAGGCGGTGCAGATGGTCTTAAACGGCGTTGCGTGTTATCTGGTGAACTTGTAAAAGGAGCAGTCTGAACGTTTGTATTCCCTTTTTGTTGTTGTTGTCATTTGTTGCTGTTGAATATATATGTTCTCTCTCTCTCGTGCTGTCGTTGTTTGACTGTATTCGTTCATCTTCTGTTGTTGTTGTTGCTGTTATGGTGTTTTCGTGATGTTTATAGCTCATGTTCATAGTACACAAAACTAAACATTCTTTGTCGAACTCGCCTTTGTCCGTGTTTTCTCATAGAAAACTGAAAAAGGGTCGAACGAGGACACCTGCATTGGCGGAAACGCAGAGCGCAGCGGTGACACCGACAAGCACTACAGCGCCGCCCCAATAGACGGCTGCCGAGCGACGATGACCACAACTGCTGCTGCCTAGAACGGCTCTCTGACAGATCGCTGCTTGTTCGAAGCTGCTTCCTGTAGTCACTGCTTTCTGCTTCGATGATTCTCAGCTGCGTCGCTTATTGTGCTTGGCGTGTGTGGGCCACTCGCCAACTGAACGCCGCAGAACGTTGCTTCACGGTCACCTTGGTTCCACCTACTCCTCTCCCAATTTTCTGCTTCTTTCTGCCCCTCCTTCGCATCTCAATGCACTCGTCTGTCTGTTTGTTCGTCTCTGTCTGTCTCAAATCTGCTCTCTGATCCTGGTAAGGTTCTTTGTTCTCACACTCTTCTAGACCTCATACATACACACAATCGGCAGCAACCCTGTTTTTCTCGCCGCTTTCGCTGTTTAATGCCTTCAATTTGTGCTCGGTGCCCTTTCTCTCTCTCTCCTGCAAGCCTTCTTGTTTCCTTCGAATCCGTCACTCGCCAGCCGTTGTTGTCATTCTATTGCGTCTTAGTTTAAACGCGTATTCTATTTTTCTTTCTTTCTTGGTCTCATCCATACGTTGTTGTGCCCAAACGCAGTGCTTTACCGGGAGCTGCACGTTCGTTCTTGTTTTCTCTCTCTTTTATTGTCTTCCTCCTTTCGTTGGGCATTCGCGCTGTAACATTTCGCTCTCCTTTTTGGTTGACACACAAGGGTTTTTAGTACTTTACGCGTCCACGCGCAACAATGATGGAGTCGTACGAAGAGTTTCAAAACACGCTGCACCGTGGTTGGCGGCTCACCAAGTGCCGGAGCACCTGCAGCGCCGCCTCTACGACAAGATCGTAAATGGCGTGTTCGACTCCGGCAGCCGCTTCGCGCTGGCGCGGTGGTCGCGCGGCGGTGACACGTCGAACAGCGACGCGGAAGACGAGGACGCGGAGGCCGGCGGTGCCGGCGGCGGCGGTGGCGGCGCGGCGTTGCCCACCGCGGCACAGAGCTACCCCGGCTACTACCTCGTTGCGAACGACGATCTGCCGGCGGAGGGCGATGTGTGGCTGGTGGATCACTGTTGCACATTCCGACTGGCCACGCTGCGGGCAGAGCTACTGCGCAACGAGGCGTTGCGGACGCGGCTGGAGGTCATCGCGCGGCAGGAAGCAGAGGCGCCGTCGCCGTTCGGGGAGACGAGCGCGGCCGCAGTCGAGAGCCGCGTGGACCAGCTGCTGGCTGGTCTGTGGCCTTACATGGGCAGCTACGACCTCATGAACCCGCGCAACGATGATCTGCAGCCGCACTACTGGTTCGTGCCGGATGAGATCGGCAGTGCCCTCAATGTCACCTTCGACGACGAGGAGGCGAACGTGCGGCTGGTGACGCTGCCCTTCTACTTCGCCTCGCAGCAGTGCGTCTTCTCCTTCTTTTGGGTGACGGCGCCAGTGGAGGCCGGGGCGGTGCTGACGCGTCACCCGCGACACCGCTTCGAGCCCTACAGCGGGGAGTCCCCGTCGCGGGTGCTGTACGAGTCGTGGTCCGGCGAGCCGCCCAAGGCGGAGGTGGTGCAGCGGTGTCGCGAGGCATGGCAGAACCACTTCCGCGAGCAGGCTTACGTCTCGGCGCAGCGCAACGTGAACAATCAGCTGGCGCGCGCCGCCACCATCGCCTTGCAGCAACAGCAGCGTACTGTGGCCGAGCCGACCTACCCGCCACTGCAGCCGGCGGAGAAGCTAACCGTCTTCGTCAGTCACCGCGGCGTGGCCGCGGCGCTTGGCGCGTCCGCCGCCTTCCAAGGCGCCGCCGCTGCCTTCCAGCTCGTGTCCCTCCCAAGCGAGGCGGCGGTGGTGTGGATGACAAACCACGTCTTTCGCAGCATGGCCGACTTCGGGAACGCACGCTTTGTTGTGCATCTGCCGGAGCACGAGCAGCTCACCAACGCCCGCAGCCTTGCTGCGCTGGAGCAGCACGCGATCGGCAGGACACCGCTCGTGCTGGAGCGGCTCGACGGCGTGTCGCAGCTGACGGAGTTGATCGGCAGCGCGGTCGAGGAGGGCGGCACGGAGCGCTGCGGCGACGAGTGCGTGTGGGAGCTGGTCGGCGAAGACGGTCGCCGGGTATGGGGCCCGGTGTCGCTGCACGGGTGGCCGCGTGTGCGGGAGGTGCTGCGCGTGGCCGAGGTGAAGCCGCTGTGCCTCGTGCGCAGCGTGGACGCGGAGGCGTTGACGCTCTCGCCGCACTCCCGCATGTTGCTGCACGTCCCGCTGCTCGTGCGCTCCTGGCAGTCGCCGGAGACGGGGCTGGAGGCGTACATCCACGAGTGCAGCTGGGCGTCGTTCCTGCCGGCGTCCGGCCCGGTTGACACGGCGACGGAGTCCGCCTGCGAGTGTCTCGCAGGGGCCGCAGTGGAGGGGCAGCTGGCGGCGCTGACCCGCCGCGGGGACATCTGGAAGACGGAGGTGCTGCCGGTGCTTTCGCACACGCTGCGCGATGTCCTGGCGGCGGTGTCGCCGATGCCGGCGGTGGAGCACAACCGCCTCGGCGCCGTGCTGGATGCGCAGTTTCAGCTGGTGATGTCCGGTGACGGCACCTCACCGGTGATGCCGGTGCTTGTCGGCTTCAGCGAACAACTCAACTACGCTCTTTTACTGCAGCAGTGCCCGTCCTTTTTCGTGGACGCACTGAACACACTGTGCTTCTGCAGCGAGGCGAACGTGCTGCGGCTGTGAGAGCGCAGCTAGCAAGCTTCCTCTCCCAAAAGAAAAAGAAAAAAGGAATGGTTTCGAGTTGTGCGCCGGTCAGCGTTGTCCTTCATCTTTTTGTTCTCATAATTCTTTCCACGTGTTCCTCCTTTGGACCCCCCAAACAACAACAAATTTGAATAAAGCGCGGTTTCTTTGTCGCTCTGCTACGCTGGCCGTTCGAAGATGCGACGCCCGACGCCTGGTTTGAAAAGACGCGCGTGTGTCTGTCTGCGCCGCCGTCCTCCGCCTTTCCCATCCACTCTGCCCCCCGCCTCTCCTTTCCCCAAACGTCTCGGGATGCCGGCTGTGTTCCAGCTTAGGGGGCTGCTGGGCTCGGGGGCAGGGCCCAAGCTGAGCTTGGGATGGAAAAGGAAAAAGGGGGCGGCAAAAGAGGAGATGGAAAAGAGAACGCGAAGAGGCGCGCCGCTGACATGTGTTTCGCTTTGCGGCGCGTCGGCGGCCAGTGCCTGACAACTCGCGCGACATCCGTGCGCTCCGCCTGGCAAGCAGCGCCGGCAGAGGAAGAGCAGCATCTCCCTGCGCAGGTGTTGTGCTCTTTCCCTTCTCTTTCATTTTGGTTTGAAGATTACATTTGACGCGTGCGAGGAAGTGGCTTGAGAAATGGTAGTAGTAGT
>AUXI01000344.1:0-23714 GCA_000482105.1 Crithidia acanthocephali | reverse complement strand
ACTATTAAATGTTTTTTAACCCTTCCTTTCTTTCCCTTCCATATGAACCTGAATGCACTCCCTACTACTCTACCCCACCAACAGTGCTTTTCCTTTTCTTAATATTAACCATGCGTACGATCGAGTGCGAGTTCTCCCACTTCGCGGTGCACCCCGGCCACGGCCGGAAGTACGTGCCGTTCGCGTTCCTGTCGACGAAGCCCGTGCTGACCTTCTCCCGCCCGAAGTGCTTCGCGCTGTACATGCGCAAGAAGAACCCGCGTTTCATCCCGTGGACGCGCACGTACCGCCGCATCCACCGCAAGACGACGACGGACCGCGTGGCTCGCCGCCGCGCCGCCCGCGCCGTGAAGGTGCAGCGCGCCATCGTTGGTGCGGACCTGTCGTACATCCAGGAGGTGCGCGCCACCCGCAAGGAGGACCGTTCCGCCAAGGCCAAGGCCGTGCGCGCCGAGGTTGCCGAGCGCAAGGCCGCCAAGAAGTAAGTGCGTCTTTCTTCTTGTAAATGAAAGCACTTTTCTTGTTTTCCTTTTTCTTTTTTCTTCTTTCTGACAAACACCTTGAATTCAAACAAACAAACACAAAAAAAGGTAGTATGGCTACTCTGCAACATCGAATGAATCAGACCTACTGCTCTTTCCTGCGGTGTGTGGGCTGTGCAACCGGGTGGAGAAGAGTCGTCTTGGTGTCACGCAAGACGACAGTTGCCGAGAGTGCAACACAGTGGACTCGCTGCTGGTGATGCGCTGTCTGCCATTCGAATTGGCTGCAGGGACAACTCAAATGTTGCCTGGATGGAAAGTGGCTCCTGTCGTTTTATCGACCTTTTACCCATCACTTCAAACATCTCTGCTGCTTTCTTTTGTATATGACTCTTTCTCACGCTTCTCTTTGAACCTCACGTACACACTTTAACGCACATATCCGCGTGTATTGTTTGCCCTCACTACAAAAGACAAAAGACAACTGTGACTTTCAGATTTGTTTCCTTTTCTGCGTGTCCCACACGACACTCCTAACCCCTGACATCCGTTGCCACTCACGAGGAATTAAAAAAAAAATGACAGCGACGGTTACCGCAGTGAATCAGACACAGAGCCTCGCCGCTATCCGCAACTTCGTGCGCGCTGCTGTTTCCTACATCACGTACGCACGCGGGCTGTGCAGCGACAACGCGTACGAGCAGCGGCCCTTTCTCGGGGTGCCGCTGCGGCAGCTCATCCCCTCCACCGCCGAGTCCATCACCATCTCGGAGTGGATCGAGAAGGGCGCCTTTGACGCACTGAACCGCAACTACCTGAAGGAGATGTCGCTCTGCGTCTACGACGAGTCCTGTTCGGCGCTGCTGGAGAGCTACTGCTTCGGCTTCAACTACAGCGCGGATGGTCAGCGAGCACAGATGGCGCTCAGCGCGTCGCAGAACGCAGCAGGGCAGCTGGCAAACGCGCAGGTGACCGCGGGAGGCGACGAGACGGCCATCGAAGTCGCTACGACAGCGACGCTGAAGGCGGTGCCAGCCTACAAGCAGCGCCGCTGCAGCAAACAGGAGGTACAGCGTATGCTTCTGCACATTCTGGAGCGTTTACTCGACGTAGTCGGAGCCTTGCCCCCGCTGCTGTCAAAGCGAGTCTTGACGATGCGGCTCACGTACTACGACGCGGTCACCCCTGCTGACTACGAACCTCCCTGCTTTGCTCCTGCCAGTCGCCAGATGGTGCAGCTCTACCAGCAGGAGGTGAAGCTGCACGTGCAGATCGGTGCCATGGACACAAGCCACCACTTGTTTTCCGTCGCTATCCGGCACCCACTTCTGCAACGCATTCAGCGTCAGATGACAGAGCAGAGAATGACGTCGTCGTCGGCCGCCGCGGAGGCGGAGGCGGAGACGGCGGCAGCCGGTCAGTCCGCCCCGTTGCGCTCTGGACTGGAAAGCACGTTCTCCTCCGAGGCAATGCCGGGCCAGAGTTGTGCGCCGTACACGGGGCAGCCTTTCAAACGGCAGCAAGACGTGCCCACCGCGATTGGTAAAGAGCACCGCGCGATGGAGTCGAATGTTACATGCGATGGACACTGTGGCAGCCGCAGTGAAACTGGAGGTGGCGACGGAGGCAAAGACCAAAACGACGAGGCCGCAGCGGGTAGAAGCGGGTGGAAGGGCACTTTTGCTGATGCTGGTGCTGCTACGTCGACGCCGGGAAAACAGCGGCAGAAGAGCAAGAGCACGGTGCAGCTAGATTCGGTAGCATGCCTCGTGACGGAAGCCACGAGCGCTCTGCCGCGGCGGTCGCTGCGACCACGTGAGCTTGCCTACCTGCTTCTGGTGTCATTCCTCTTCTCGCAGGCTCCGAGCGTGCGGGGTGGCCGTGGTCGCGTGTCGCGTGCCGACGTAGACGCCTATCGAACACACTTTTGTCCAGTGGACCTGTCAGAGGGTGCAACAGAATTCATGCTTCAGCAGCTGACGCGTGAAGGCTACCTCCATCCGCACCGAAGTAACAATCGCATCAGCAAGTCGGAGGCAGCCCAGAAAAATGCTGGATGTCGACCACCACCGCCGTCGTCTGCAACGGACCTTTGCGTTTGCGAGTGGACGGTGCCAGATCCTGCGCTGCATGTTCTGCAGCAGCTTCTCCAAGTCACAGCCGTCACGCAGTTGCTGACGCACCCCTGCCACGTGGCACTCCAGGAGCTGTGCGTGTACCTTGAACGAGAGAAGGTCCGGACTGCATATGGCGCTTCCGCAAAAGGAGAAGCTGGCGTGTCAACCCGCAAGCGTGCGAGAAATCAGTAGGTGACCCACGAGACCGTATCTACCGCTGCTTTTTTTTTTCTTTGTATTGTTCTTTCCTTCTGCTACACTTCACCAATAATTGTGATGCCTTTCTGCTGCTGCTGCTGCAAAAAAAAAAAAAGGTGCAGAATATGAAACCGATAGCGTCGTCATGCCAAATACGTTCTCCTCGCAGTGTTTCTAGCGAAGAAAAGTGCTTTTCAGTGCTGAAGTGTTCGCTGGTGGATAGCGCTCGGAGACTTGCCGACCCAACGCAAGAGGGATTGACTTGCCGCCTCCCTAGCTGCAATACCTCCTCTCTACTGTTTCCCTTTTTTTTCTTCTACTCCGAATTCCTCTGACTCTTCTTTTCTCCTTTCTTCGTCTTGCACACAACCACCCACCCACCCACACAACTGCCTTCCCCGTGCATTCTTGTTGCCCACAGTCACTTGACAAAAGTGGTGGAAACAACAGAAGAGGAAATCTCTGCGCAAAAAGCCTTAGGTGCGTGTCCCGCGATTTAAGCACGTTTTCTGTCCCCCAGGGTGGCACGGCGTGAACGGCGGTTTTCTCTCTCTTTCTCTCTCTCTTTTGGTCGCGGTTGTCTGCCTTCTTTTTCCTCGAAAGCGACCTATCTTAGCAAGTCAAAGTAGCAAACAATAAAAAAAAGTTTAGGTTAATCCATTTAGACCGCCTGCCCCGGTGTGTAGTTAGCGTTAGTCAACTTGTGTGCTCCTGTGCGTAGTAGTTTTTCTTTGTTTTTTTTTTGTACTCTGTTGGTGTGCAATTCTTCCCACACATTGACACTTTTTCTTTCTTTGTTTGTATTACCGTTAGTCTGCTGAACTTTCTTTAAAAAAATAAAAAGATTCTTTTCTTTTCACTTTTATTAGCCACACGGTGACGTCAAGGATGCTCAGCCGTCAGTCCACCTCTCACGTCAGCCGTGTTGCCGCTGTTGTGGCTGCTGTGCCGTCGCTGTCGGCCTCGGCCATCACCGCCTCGAAGCGGCAGTACCACGGCTTCCAATTTGCCAGCTTTCACGGCTGGACGCTGCCCTACCACGGCAAGTCGACCCGAGTGACAAAGGAGGAGTTAGAGAACCAGCGCTTCTTCACGGAGCGGCCGCGTGCGAAGTGGGACTACCACCGCGTCGACGAGAACATCAACTCGCAATCGGAGTTCCGCAGCACGGAGGGCCGCGAGGGCTTCTACCAGGGCCAGCGCGAGGACAACTCGACGACGAACCACGGCAGCCTGCACACCCCGCACCAGTACCGCCTGTACGAGTACTTCGACGAGTACACAAAGCCTGGCGTGGACAAGAAGGTCGCGGCGTGCTACGCGGTGAAGGAGCAGTGGGACGCGGAGGAGTTCTACTACCCGGGTGAGGCGTGGCAGCGCAACCGTCCAGGCTTCCGCAGTGTGCCAAAGGAACTGCTGAACCGCCAGACCTGGTATCACTGGTCGGACACGATCACCAAGTGGGACGAGATCCAGCCCACGATTCGCACGCGGTCGTGGAACCCGGACTGGCCGCCGCCGGGCTACCAGATGCCGAAGCTGCAGTGCAAGAAGGAGTTCTACTTCGGCATGGACGATGAAGGTCTTGTGTCGGAGGTGGAGCGCTACAACTGGTTCCGCTCGTGGGGTGACAGCAACATGCGCGTTGGTT
Source organism: Crithidia acanthocephali (assembly GCA_000482105.1). NCBI lineage: Eukaryota > Euglenozoa > Kinetoplastea > Trypanosomatida > Trypanosomatidae > Crithidia > Crithidia acanthocephali. The sequence continues at coordinate 19,266 of AUXI01000344.1, read as the reverse complement.
GGCGTGAGATTCCGCTCTTCATTATGCTCTTCGGTACCATGTACCTCATGGCCCGCAATGCGATGTCAGTGACGGCGATGCGGGCCATGGGGAGCAACATGTACTACCCCGGCCGCACGATGATCCGCCCCTTCGGTGTGCCGCAGAACTGGGCATCGGACTACTTTTGGTGGCAGCAGCCGCTGGAGGAGTTCCCGAACCAGGACCAGGTGTGGTACATGAACCAGTCGCGCTTCGGGTACATCAACCACATCAAGCAGCGCGATGCGCGTGAAAAGGCGCTGGCCGACGCAGAAACGCCGGAGGCTGCGTAACACATGAAAGAGACGCCGGTGGCTGCAATGGCAATGGAGCCCGGTCGTTGCTCTTTTGTTTGTTTCTGACGTTGGCTGAGCTGTGACTGTGTCTGGTGAACGTGTCTGCTGATTTCTTTCTTTGCGCTGTGCGTGTCTGTAGTTTAGTAGTGAACCCATGTGGAGAGGTGGGGAGACAGTCTCACAGTTCTCAGTGTTTCTCTTCTCTTATCCCCCTTTTCCTTCTTTTTTGGTTTTGCCTCCGATCAAGGTTGTGTGGTGCTCGTCTGGTGTGTATTTTGATTTGCACCACGAGCCAGTCGTCTCTCTCTCTGTTATTGCTCTTTTGTCTTTCTGTAGCCCGTGAAGTACTCTCTCGGTTGTATCAACAACAGCAATGAAGAAAAAAAAAGGTGGTGCAACAAAAGTGTAGGAGGTATGGAGAAGCTTTCACACGACGGAAGAGAAATGCCTGGTGCCGCTATTTCCAATTGAAGCCACAGCACTTCGATGTGCAGCGGAGACCTTCAGGTTGGATTGCTGTTTTCTTGTTCATTCCAGTTCTGTGAGGCGTGAGAGCAAAGCACCAGTTTGCCGGTTTGTAGTTGGGTGGAGAAACAGTCGATTGGCAAACTGAGCTTGAGACTCCGGAGTGTTTCCTGGTAGATACGCGGGTAAAGATGGTTTCTCGCATACTTTTTTTTTTCCACTGTCAACAACCAATCATCCTCTCCTCCTGTTTCCTCTCCTTCCCTCTTGTCATCACTACCACGGCAATGTTTTAAAAAAGAGCACATAACACCAAGGTCTTCTTTTGTGCATTAACTGCACACACACACATACGCACCGACACAGAAAGAGACATCCGAAACAGTGTATTAAACTATGAAGCGCCGCACTGGGTCTGCACCACAGGTGGCTGCAGCTGTCGTGGTGACCTTGCTGCTGCTCACCGCCAGCCTTGCCCGCTGCACTCCTCGTGCATCCACGCCGTCTGCTGCCTCCTCGACTGCCCGCACACCGTCCCCCTTCGGACCTCTCGTCTCGACCTTCGACTCCATGCAGACCTACCAGCACCACCTCTCCCTCAGCACGAACCCGCTCGTGCTCTTCCTCTTCGACCACCAGCCGCAGGCGGTGCAGGAATTCTGGCAGCCCCTCATCACAGGCTTTTCGCAGGCAATGGAGAAGTTCGGCATCAACGTGGCCGAGGCCGCGCCGTCCTCGGAGGTGGGCTTGCAGCTGCAGCAGGCCATTGGCAGCAGCACCGCGATCTTGTTCTACCAGGGCGTCGGCGACACTCCAGTGAACGGGGAGAAAGGTCTGAAGGTGCCGATCGCCTACGAAGGAGCGGCAGACCTGATGAGTTTGTCGAAGTGGGCTCTCTCCTGCATCTCACCGTCCGTGGTGCACCGGGTGCGCAGCGACGCCGACCTCGCCCGCTTCTTCCAACTCTACCCGCAGTACCCGGCCCTGCCGCGAGTTCTTTTCTTTCCGTCCGTGAACTTCACGCACCCTGGGCTGCTCACCGTTGCACAGCACTTCTCATATGACGCGGGCTTTGCCGTGGTGCCGGACGCTTTTGCGGAGTCTGCGGCGTCGAGCGAGGTGACGGCGATCGCGCAGCGTTACGGCGTTGCGGGTGCGTCGGAGCTGCCGGCGCTGGTCGTGCTACACAAGGCGGCGGCAGACGAAGACGGCGGTGTTGGGGAGTCCGACTACGCAGTGCGCATGAACGCCACGGCATGGGAGTGGAGCTACGCAGGGGTGGTGGGCTTTCTCGAGACGCAGCTCACCGACACGATTGCGGCGATGGTGGCACGGGCAGAGGCGACGCAGGATGGGAAGGTGCTGGCGGCGGCGGAAGCGCGGCGGAAGTATATGGCCGCCGCGTTGGTGGAACGGCAGCAGGATGTCGTGGATGAGGAGCGGCGGCGGATGGCGGTGGAGCCGGTCGTCGTCGCGGACCAGGAGGCTTGGGCAGAGCAGTGCTTGCAGCTGCCGAAGGGGCACAAGTGCCTGGTAGGCTTTGTGGACTCCACGCAGGATCCCGCGGCGCGCGCCAACGCGATGCGCGTCTTCTCGAGTGTGTCCTTCAAGCTCATGGAGCTGCTCGCGATGGAGGCGCGCAAGATCGCGCTGGTGCTGGTGGAGCGAGAGGGCAGCAATGCGCTGCGGGAGTACTTCGAGGCTGGCGCGAATGGGTTTCCGGATGTCGTACTCCTCTCCCATGATCGCCCTGCAAAGTACTACAACTTTGTCGGCTCTTTCTCTGCAGAGGGGATCGTGCACTTTGTCACCTCGCACGACCCGCGCTTTACACGGGAGGAGGTGCGGGGTGGCCACGCATTCATCCCGCGCATGGTGCCGAAGCTGGAGAGTCCTGCTGCGCGCGCGAGCACGGACAGCGATAACGACGGTGACCTGTGAAGCAACAAACGACCGCCGAAACGAAGGCATGCGCCGCGTGCCTAGTGACAGACTGTTTGTTGTCACGTAGCGTTCGTGCGCCACCACCCTTTTCCTTTCTGTGTATACTAGAACTGTTCTTTTCTTCTCTTTTTACAATTCCCATGGGCTTTCTTTCTAGGTGACGCGCGACTTCCCTCTTTTGTGTCGCTGCACAACTCAACGCGTTCTGGAAGTGCATCACACGACTCGGTGTAAATGAAGAAAACAACCGCAACCGAAAACCGAACCTGTTGAGAGTACAGAAGCCGCGCGCCAAGCAGACGGGTTCACTATCCTGCAGCTGGTTTGCTGGTGTACGGCGTTGAACATCTGTTGTTGCTCTTGGACCTCCAAGTGTTGAGATCGCGAGTGATTTGCCCGCTAAGTGAGAGCACCACTACGTTCTCGATAAAGATCTCTCTCTCTCGATTTTTGCGAAGTGTCTAAAACCTCCAAAAAGAAAGGAAAAGTAGTTTAATTCTTCATCCACGTTTTTCTCTCTCCACGGCCTCTGCATTGTCACGAAAACAAAAGACAACACGCTCCTTCTCAAAGGGAGTTGCTTACACAAGTGCATCTATAGACCCAAGCGAACACCAGTGCTTTTGCTGCCCGTGCATCATAGTGGTGCCATAACGTTTTCAAGTCATAGCTTCTTTTACACTCTTGCTTGTTTTTTCGTCACCTTTTTTTCCTTTTTCTTCTACAAAGCGTCTGTCTTAGCGAGCAGATTGAGAGATGTTTCGCTTCACGTCTTCTGCGTTGTTCAAGTCCGTCGCCGTGTGGGGCGGCGGCACAATGGGTGGTGGCATTGCCCAGGTCACCGCACAGGCCTCCATTCCCGTGACGGTGGTAGACGTTTCGCAGGCCCGGCTTGACGTGTCTCGCAAGGCCATCGAGAGTTCTCTGCAGCGTGTCGCGAAGAAGCAGTGCAACGGCGACGCAGCGAAGATGCAGTCCTACGTCGACGGCATCCTCCAACACTTCACATTTACCACTGATGAAGCTGCCGCGGCTGCTGGTGCGGAGCTGATCATTGAGGCCATCGTAGAGAACATCGACGCGAAGAAGGAGCTGTTCAGCCGTATTGACAAGCTGGCGCCGAAGTCGACGGTGTTCTGCTCCAACACGTCGTCGCTGAGCATTGCGGAGATGGCGGCGGCGACGACGCGCAAGGACCGCTTTGCCGGTACGCACTTCTTCTCTCCGGTGGCGATGATGAAGCTGCTGGAGGTGGTGCGCACAGACGAGGTGAAGCCGGAGGTGATCGAGCAGCTTATCGCCTACGGTAAGAAGGTCGGGAAGGTCCCTGTGGTGGCGAAGGACACGGAAGGCTTCATTGTCAATCGGCTGCTCGTCCCGTACCAGCTGGAAGCGTGCCGTCTGGTGGAGCGCGGCGTGGCCACTTTCCAAGACGTGGATCTCGCGATGAAGTACGGCTGCGGCTACCCGATGGGACCTTTTGAGCTGTGCGACAGCGTGGGCGTGGACGTGGTGAAGTTCATCGTGGACGGCTGGCACAAGAAGTTCCCAGAAGAGCCGCTCTTCAAGCCGTCGAAAATGATCGATGACCTTGTGGATGCAGGCAAGCTCGGCAAGAAGACAGGTGAGGGCTTCTACAAGTACGACAGCAACGGTCGCAAAGTGGAGTAGGCATTGCAATAGCAGCTGCCGAGAAGACATCTAAATGCAGCGTGACTGCTTTTCCCTCCTTTACTATCTCTTTACTTCCAAGTTGTTTTCAACATTTTTAAAAATGTGATCCACGTCAAGTTGACTTTCAAACATTTTTTTCTTTTTCTACGAAACGGTGCGTCATAGCATATTCTCAACAATCTCTTTTCTTCACTGCAAGCGTTCTCTCTTTTTTTTTGCGTTAAAGTGACGCAGTGCGTGTTGTGCGTTTTCCTCACTCGCGTCTCGTTCGTCAACAGATCGAAGCTTTGTGCGTAACAACCACAACACATAGAAAGGATACCAGTGACGATCTGTGCTGTAGAAACGAGAGTTGAAAAGGAAGCCTGCGTCCCTTTCACCACTATCCAGCGCTTTCGTCGGCTCAGATGACGCTGCGTTGCAAAATGTCGCGTAGCACGGACCGTCCGGGCTCGCCGTGGAGATGTTGCCCTTCAGATGACGTAAATGCGATGGAGTGAAACCTCCGTAATACTCATAAGAAGGAGAAACTCTCTCGCTTTCTTACCGGTTACGTCTCGATTCTGTTGACCTGTTGACGTGATACAAATTGACCGTACACGACGAGAACCAGTAGTTCAAAACCTTCTGTTCTTCTTCGTCGAGCCGCGTGACGGTGTTGCAGATCCACACTTTTGAATGGCTTGCTAACCTACAGATCTATACGTTTATATCCATACATTCCGTTGTGACGTAGCGCACCTGCATCTTCCCAAACTCACCTCTGCGCACTGAGCATTTCTACGTGCAGAGACACTATCAGCGAAGAAAAAGGGGTTTTCATTATCCTGACTGCATCTGCATCATTGAGCAACTAGAAGAAAACATCCCTTGCAGACAGCCATGCTTCGCTTCACGTCCTCTGCGTTGTTCAAGTCCGTCGCCGTGTGGGGCGGCGGCACAATGGGTGGCGGCATTGCCCAGGTCACCGCACAGGCCTCCATTCCCGTGACGGTAGTAGACGTTACGCAGGCCCGGCTGGATGCGTCTCGCAAGGCCATCGAAAACTCCCTCTTGCGTGTCGCGAAGAAGCAGTGCAACGGTGAGCACGCCAAGATGAAGGCATTTGTGGACATTGTGGTATCTCAGATCACATTCACCACCGATGAAACTCTGGCTGCTGCTGGTGCGGAGCTGATCATTGAGGCCATCGTGGAGAACATTGACGCGAAGAAGGAGCTGTTCAGCCGTATTGACAAGCTGGCGCCGAAGTCGACGGTGTTCTGCTCCAACACGTCGTCGCTGAGTATTGCGGAGATGGCGGCGGCGACGACGCGCAAGGACCGCTTTGCCGGCACGCACTTCTTCTCCCCGGTGGCGATGATGAAGCTGCTGGAGGTGGTGCGCACGGACGAGGTGAAGCCGGAGGTGATCGAGCAGCTTGTGTCGTTTGGCAAGATTATCGGCAAGGTCCCTGTGGTGGCGAAGGACACGGAAGGCTTTATTGTCAACCGGCTGCTCGTCCCGTACCAATCAGAAGCCTTCCGTTTGGTAGAACGCGGTGTGGCCACTTTCCAAGACGTGGATCTCGCGATGAAGTACGGCTGCGGCTACCCGATGGGACCTTTTGAGTTATGCGACAGCGCTGGTGTCGACATCGGCAAGTTTGTGGTGGACGGCTGGCACAAGAAGTTCCCAGACAACCCGCTGTTTGAGCCGTCGCCGTTAGTCGAGAAGTTGGTGAAGAAGGGAAAGCTCGGCAAGAAGACAGGTGAGGGCTTCTACAAGTACGACAGCAACGGTCGTAAGATTGAGTCATGACCACAGTCAGTGCGAAGGAGCCCTCTGTCGTGCTAGAAGGTTGCCTTATATATATAATTCGGATGGCCGTCCCTGCAAGTGCTCGCTGCGGGATCCTGTGGTTCTCAACGGCCGATAGCTAGAGAGACGCAACACACTACGCACAGCGTAGCCTTTTCTCTACAAACCCAAACGAATTCTTCTTTTTTTCTTCTTCTTTTTGCTTCGGCTATCGATACATTTACGTTACTTGCATCAGTTTTACAGTTCTTTAACTGAAACGTTACGTCTTTTCTTTTCTTTTTTTTTTTTTGCTAGCGGACTCCTCATCGCAGTCACTTTGCTTTCATACTATTTTCTCGTCCTTCATCAGTGTCTCTCAACACTGATTCATCCAGTCTGCGCCAACGGTGTTATGAAACAATAAACCAATGCTTTTCAATGTTGTCGCTGCTTCTCTCGATCTACAGACTGAAAACATGAAGGACGGAGCTCTTGCTGGACCCTTCTGCCCCCTGGCGTTCCGCTAATCTTGAAAGGGTGAACACTGCCCTGTTAAGAACTGTGCAGCAGCACGCTGTGATCACGTCGTTCTCTTCGAGTGCGCTCTGTGCATCAACTCTTCGCTTCCATCTTCTCTGCCTCTGTACGATAAACGGTTGCGAACCAGTTGCACATTGAACGCTGTCGCTCAACTGGAAGGCAGCTTTCGTTTGCGTGGCGTAGAAAGCAAACAGACGTGGTTCGCCGGACAGTGTTGCATGGAGTTGCGATCGGCTACTTTGCCTTTCCGCCGCTGTCCTGCTCGCATTTTTCTTGTTTCCCTTGAAGCGGTTTCCCCTTTTGGAAAGTTCCGCACAACTTGGTTTTCTCATCTTCACATAAGCTGCTTCTCATTGTTGGCCTCACTGGTTCAGTGAATGAGCTGGTTCTTTCGCTTGCATCTGCATCTCGTTTCTGTCCACCGAGTAGGCTGAACGTGTGGTGCGCCACCTCGTTCTCACTATCTTCTTTTATCTATAGTTTTGCTGCCTTTCTTTCTTGTTGTTGTCGTTCTCCAGAGTAATCCAGTTAGCGAAGCGCTTCTCCGGTAATGAGTGACGGGGCGAACGATTCGGCAGTGGACAACTTCACTGCGTTTGTGAAGGCAAAGCTCCCGCCGCTGCCCGTCTTACCCGAAGTCACAGAGAACGGTCCAGCTAACGTGAGTACCGCCCCTCCGTCCCCGATCAAGCCGGGAACGCCGCCACCGCAGCCCAACGCCAAACCGCTGTCAGCCGAGCGACACTACCCACCGCGACAGGACAGTGCGCTCAGCAACCCACCTTCTAGCAGCACCGGCACCGCACGCCAGCGCACCGCGCCACCGAGCGCCGTGCGTGATAACAACGCGGCCGGTCCGGGGCTGGCAGCTGCGGCGTACGCAAACTCATCTATCAGCACCACCGGCACCGACTACTACCCCTCTACTGGGCCGCTGCTGCGGCGGGTGGAGCGGGGCAGCGGTGCCCCACCGCCGCTGCTCGTGTCGCCGTCAGCGCAGCACGAGGAGGAGCCGGAGGAGGAGCTGCCGCACCTGCACGACTTTCTGTTGCACGCCTCCACCTCGTGCGCGAGCACCACGGCCGCCGCCACGAAGGCGGATTTGCTGTCAAATCCACACTCCTCCGTACGCAACATTGACACCGACAACTCTTCAACGCTGCCGCCCGTGAAGCCGGAGGAGGAGGAGCTGCAGCAGCAGCTGCGGCAAAAACCGCCACCGCCGCCGGCCCGCAACACCTCACCGACGACGAACATGCACACGCCCGTCGCAGCACAAAGGGCATCGAGTCCACCAATCTCGCACACGTCGCAGTCGCAGGGCAGTGGGCGGTCTCCGTCGCGGCAGGACCCGGTGGACTTCCCGACATCGCAAGCGGATTCGGCGGAGCTGCCGGTGCGGCAGATGGTGCGGCGCAGCCCCGTCACCGCCGCAGGGCCAGAGCGACAGGTGGCGGCGGTTCTCAACGTGCGCGAGGGCCCACACGGCGTCCTGACGGCCGGCACGAACGCCACCGCGGAAAACTGCTACGCATCACCGGCAGACCGCAGCGACACGATCCGCTCGTGGGAGGCCGGCTCGCCGATGGCGTCGTGCGACGTCGCAGGCAACTCGACGAAACCACGCACGCCGGTGGATCTTCTGAGGCCGTCCTTCCACGGCAACGCCTACGCCGACATCGACGCAGCCGCACACGCGGCGTCAGTGGCGGCTGGGCTAATGCCGGACCTGCCGATCCGCGAGACTTTCCCGATTCCGCGGTACTGCCCCGATGACCTATTGCGCGGCGAGGATAAGCTGTGGTGCCCGGGCAAGCCCCTGCGCATCGCGTACGTGACGTGGAACATGGCGAATAAGACGCCGCGGATGGACGAGGTGTCGGCCTACTGCATCCACCCGAACGCACACCTTGTCGTCGTCGGCACGCAGGAGAACGGCCCCTATGTCGGCACCAACACACTGCAGAATAAGTGGGCCACCACGGTCAGCGATGTGTGTCTCGGTGGGCAGTACGAGCTCGTCGGCAAGGACCACATGTGGGCCATCCAAATGCTCGTCTTCGCCCGCAAACGCGACGTCGCCAAGTACGTCACCCGCACCCACGCTTCGCACGTCAGCACCGGGATGCTGTGGGGCTGGGGCGGCAACAAGGGCGGGGTGGCGGTGGGGCTGGCGCTGTCGCTGACACCGAAGTTCGTGGAGGTGTCGCACGCCGCGACGACACAGCGGGCGGTGACGACCGCGCCGCCAACGCCGCGCGGGGAGCGGGCGTCGACGACGGCAGCCGCAGCGGCGTCTGGTGGCGTCCACGGTGCCCACCACCCGCATCATGGCAGCAGCAGCGGTGGCATGAAAGTGTCGCTGCCGAGGGTATTGCGCACGGATGACGGCGCAGGGGCAGCAGCAGCTGCAGCGGCGGGAGGGCAGGTGACGGCCACCGACACCACCACCATCACAGACGACGTGCGGCTTTCCCCGAGTGCTGTGGCAGGCCCGTCACCGCCAGCGCTGCTGAGTGCGTCTGTCATGCAGCACGACGCCGATGACGACGATGACGACGATGCGGTGAGCGGCGCCTGCGGCCACCACCTGCAGGGCCAGCTGTCTACCCACACTGTGGGAGAGGTCCAGAACCACGAGGGCCACCCCCACCCTCACCAGCACAGCCACGGCAACGGCCATCGCGACGGTGGTGAGGACGAGGTGGACAGCGTCTTTTCTCCAGCTGAGATGATTAGCCGCAACGCCTCCTTTGACCTGTCCCGCGAGCGGCAGCGCCGTCGGAAGCAGAAGCGTAGCCTGCGGCACAGCTTCAAGAAGAAGGACCGCGCCAACAACGGCCGGCGGCAGCAGCAGCCACAACCGGCGCCACCACCACAGCGGCAGCAACAACAACCACTACGCCGATGTCGATAACGACAACGACGACGATGCGCGCAGCGACGACGATGGCAGAGCAGGCACACCCGACAGCGACACGCCGAACTACATGACGCTGCTCTTCATCACTGCCCACCTCGCCGCCCACCAAGGCGCTGTCGTGAACCGCAACAAGGACTACCGACAGATCGTGCACGGTCTGCAACTGGGACGGCGTGGGCCGCACAAGAAGTTCTTCAAACGGCTGCTGAAGCGTCGACGAGTGCTCGACAACGCCGAGGGGGAGGGGGAGGGGGAAGACAACGACAAGGAGCACTGGGACGACGACTCGTCGGAGGACGACGTCACCCCACTCAGCCTGCCCGTTGTGTCAGCCATCGTCAACCACGGCAAAACACGCCGGGACGTGACGGAGGAGTTCGACTTGACGTTTTTTGGCGGCGATCTCAACTACCGCATCAACGGAACTCGCAAGGCGATCGAGTACGTCATTCAGCATCACCGCAACATCCGCTCCATCTTGATCAACAACGATCAGCTGAGTCTCGAGCGGGCTCGCGGGTCGGTGTTTCAGGGCTACCAGGAAGGCAACCTACTCTTCCGCCCCACGTACAAGTACGAGGTCTCCAACACCAACGGCGGAGTGACACTGGACGAGTACAACTTCTCGCGGAAGAAGGATCGCATGCCAGCCTACTGCGATCGCGTGCTTTTCAAGAAAAAGCTCAGTTCCGCTGCGCGGCGAGTGGCAATCCGGCTGTACACAGACGTGCCAAACGTGCGCACGAGCGACCATCGACCCGTCGTGGCCCTCTTCGACATCGGCACCCGCGCGTATACCGGGTGAGTTTGTTCGAAGGAAGGATTGTATCGAGAGGAGGAGGGGGAAGGCCTGGAGGTTTTCTATGGTCCGGCGCCTTGTCTTGTGCATCTCTCCATTTCTGCGAGTAAAAAGGGTTTTTTATTTGTTTTCCAGTCACACTTTGTGTGCATGTATACGTTTTCTCTCTCCTTTCCATTTGAACTGCTTTGTTTCCCATGACTTCTCGCGAAGCTGAATGGTGTGTGCATCAGTGGCGCTGCACGTGTTTTTCTGTGCATCGCTTTTATCCTTCCATGCATGCTGACAGGACTGTCCCTCGCGACTCACCCTCCAGGCCTACGGATCGGTTGCAGGGACAAAAGATACGCACATCAGCTGGCGGTGATCGAAGATCTCGCTGCTTTTTTCTATTCCACTATTCTGCGTGTGAACATGATGGCGTTAAACCTGCACCTTTTCCCTTTTTTTTCATTCTTCCTTTTGTTTCCCAAGGCTTCGCAAGTTGCCACGCAAACGCTTTGCCACGCTTTTCCTTTGTACTCTTTCATCGTATTGTACGCCGCTCTTCGTCTGCAGAGTGGCATCCGCTAGAACAGAAAGGCGAAAAGGAAAAAGCTGAACGCGGTGTTGTTGCGTGGCCATCGTTGAGTCACGACGCGACATTGCCTCTTGCCGGGTCTCTCGCTCTCTTCGATGGGCTGCCATCGAAGTGCGGAAGAACGCAACTCGCGCTTTTTGTTGCTTCTTACTAGAGCAACGAATCCCAAGGCAATATACACTGTTGTAGTGGTATTGGTCACCTTGTGCCATAGCTTCGTTAGCTGCGTCCTTCACCTATGTCCCTTCTCTGTGCACGCTGCTGTCTTTCTCTCACTCCTTTTGTTTTCTTTGTTCACCACCACGGTGCTCCACTTGTGTTACCGAACTGGGCAGATGAAACTCGCAAAGTCACACACGCTACGCGACACACCCGCTGTTCAGCGCACGACACGGCAGCAGCTGCCTTCGACAAAACACCCCCACATCCGCACAAAGTCGCTCCGTCACAAACGGACCATGAGCTTCGTCCGCCCCGCCAGCCATGCGGCGCCGAACGGTCGCGGGTGGTACGAAGCCATCCCCGACAAGCTGAAGGCCACATTAGATGGCTACTTTAGCCAGGCCACCCACCACTACGACGAGCTCGGCGACAACTCGACGGTGCGGCGCATGGCGGCGCTCATCGCCCCGCACGCGGGCATGAGTTACTGCGGCCGCACCGCCGCCGAGGCATTCGCCGTCTTCCGCGACTACCTGTACGCCAAAGGCTCCGCTGGCAGCCAGCTCGAACGCATCTTCATCCTCGGTCCCTGCCACGTGAAGGGCTTCCAAGGGTGTGAGCTGTCGGGGGCCAGTGCGTATGAGACGCCGTTCGGTCCACTGCGCGTCGACGTTGCCGCCGTGGACGGCATCATGGCGGCGCTGAAGAAAGCAGGGATCGAGGCGAACAAAGCCTCGCGCCGCACCGACGAGGCGGAGCACTCCATCGAGATGGAGACGCCGTACCTCGCGCACATTCTCCATCACCCTCCACCGAACGCCGCGGCGGCCGCCAAGCGGGTTTCCATCGTCCCCATCATCGTCGGGTGGACCGACCGCCGTGATGAGAAGGCCATGTACGAAATCCTGAAGCCGTACATGGACGACGCAAAGAACTTTTTCGTTTTCAGCTCCGACTTCTGTCACTGGGGGGAGCGCTTCTCCTACACGTATCACTACAAGCGCACTGAGTACGCGAACGTGGGCGATTCCATCATCGCAATGGACCACGCCGCGATGGATTTGCTGGAGCACCGCGACCTGGAGGGCTGGTACAACTACCTGAAGACTACGCAGAACACCATCTGTGGACGGGCACCGATCAGCGTGGGGATGCACCGCTGGGCAGCGAAGGACAGCAAGGCGCAAGTGAAGTTTGTGCACTACTCGCAGTCGAACAAGTGCCAGGACGCGGATGACTCCTCTGTCAGCTACGCCGCTGCAGTGATTCTGGAGTAGTGGCCAGCTTTGCGTGTTCTGCCGGCGTTTTGCAGCTGTAAACGATACGGAGCGCTCCTTTTGGGGGGCAGCGGCGTGGCGAACACGACTCCGCACAATGCTCGAGTTCCAACAAAGCACCCCATTCACTCGAGTTGTGCTTTTTCAATCTTTTTCTTTTTTTTTCCGTCTCTTCTATATATAGCTTCATTCTCTCTGAAGTACTGCTTTTTGCACTGTTTTGTTGTCCATTTCTCGTTTTTCTTTGTCTGTTTCAGCGTTTGTTTTCTCGCAAAACAGACCCTGTCAATGCTTCTCTATCTCGTCAAGTGAACTCTGGTTCGTTGCTACCGACACCGTTCTCCAGGACCACGGAAAACCAAAACAATAGAAAAACAAGCAACGCATCCGTACTAGCAAGGCTATGATGAGCGCGTTCTTGCAGCACGGATGCGCGGACCGAATGTGTCGTGACTGTGGAAGTCATTTGGTGTTGCGTTGGTGTCCTCGTCCATCGGCCGCAGCGTAAAGTTCGAAAGACGCACACAAGTACGGAGTTCTTTTTCTCCGATTGCTCTTCTCGTCTGGTGCTCGTCCTACAGGCAGCGCTACATTCCATTTTCCCGTTGCCCTCTTCTTTCCCCTTCTCGTCTACTGCGTTCCTCCTTTCGTCGTGCGGTCACATCATCGTCAGTCTTTTGCCCTAGACTAGTAGACTGAGACACTGAAGAATGTAAAATCACAGTTGTGCATCCTTGTTAAGTGTCCTCACGTCCGCTGTTGCCACGCACACAAACAAACCAACCTCACGTTCTCTTTTTCATAGCAGCCTTTTTTTTTTTAGCAGCGCTGTCCTGCTTTTGTCCTGTTCTTACGTTTGAACTCTTCTTTATCTTTGTTTTCCTCTTCTAGTGTTCATTAAGTTTGTTGACCTCTTCCTCCCTTCTCTGTTTTTTTTTTTTCGCTTTTAAAGTACTCACGACAACGATGAAGACCCGTCGCCGTCACGCAGCGCTCGGCGAGACCGTCGACCCGTCTCCGTTCGACTACACGCTGCTGAGTCACCTTTACGTGCACTCGGACGGCACCGACGTCATCGACTTCGGCGGCTTCACCCCAGGCAAGGAGAGTCGTGGCAGGGTGAACTCCTTCCTAAAGAACCGCAGCTTCGAACCGGGTGCCTTTCCAGCTGTCGCCCCTGAGACTAAAGGCTCGTACCTGCACCTGCGGGTGAACGACCACGATGACGCGTCGACCTGCCCCGACGCCGCCTCGACCCACCCGCCGTTTCCCCCATCCAAGGCGCCGTCGTCCCACGCGGCGTCGGCCCAACCGCACGAAGACGCGTCCAACCTCGTTCGCATCGAGGACAGCGCGGAGCACTGGTGGCTGATGTGCCAGCACGATGAGAACACCGCCCCCTTCGCCCGCCAGTTCCACAACACCGAGGAGCTGGCGCGCTACCTGGAGACACACGACATGCACCTCCCCACTGGCGAGCTGTCCGACAGCGACGACGACGACGACGATGACGCGGGGGATGGCGGCAACAGTGCGCATCGAGCGGCTGCCCCACCAGCAGCGCAGGCTCGCGCGCAGCTGGACACACAGAACGACCACGACCACAACGGCGGTAGCCGACGTGCGACTGCGGCGGCGGCGGAGGCGGACAAGTCGATCAGCGGCCCCGCCTTGCCGCCGCTGCCGATCGCCAAATGGCTTGACGTGCAGATGGATCGCACGCACCCCGACAGCGCGGAGCGCATCTCGCGGCTGCTTGACCTCCTGCCCATCTCGCAGGAGACGAAGGACAGCTGCCTGTACCTCTCCATGATGGACACGGCGGACGTCAACTCCATGGCCACCGGTGAAGCCTCCGACGCCACATCGGGCTACGTCTTTCTGAACTTGATGTGCACCCCAGTGGTGGAGAGCGGCGGCGCGGGCGACACAACCGCTGGTGGAGCCGCAGCGTCAGCTGCAGCGGGGAGAAAGAAGAAGAAGTCAGGGAGCCACAAGCACAAAACAGCAGCAGCAGGGAGCGCGTCTGCACGCCCGGCATCGCGGGGCATCAACGCCACAACCCGCAGCGTGATGGAGATGCTCTTCGAGGCGGTGCGCGTCGGTGCCCCGCGCTCCTCCGTGCCCGAGGCCGTCCCCGTCGGTGTCATCGTGTTCGCGGATTGGATGTTCACGATCCACGACCGGCCGTTTGCCGAGATGGACGATCTGCTGCGCATGGTCCAGCTGCACTGCGCTCCACCAGAGCTGACGGCGTCGAGGCTGCGCAACAACGTTCTGCTGGCCCCGTCCATGCATCGCCGCTTCACCACGCCGTTTATTCTAAGCGTCTTCCTGCAAATTGCCGTGGGCCACAACCTCGACAGCATTACGCTTGCGCAGGTGGTGGATGAGCTGGGCGACGTCGTCTTTGCCGTGAAGGAGCGGCAGAAGAACCAGGACAACGTGGTCAAGCACATCACGGCGGTGCGGCGCTGCTTTGGCGAGTGCGGCGCCGATACGGCCCGCCGCGAGGTGCTCTTTGCTACCCTGCTGCAGCCGATGTTTGCGGAGAAGTTTTTCGTGGCGGACCCGGCCATTCGCCGCGAGCTGGAGAACGCGCAGGCGCACCTGTGGCACTTCCAACGTGAGATCAGCGACGGCCGCGACACCGTGGCGGTCTCCAACTGGTATCACAACGTCGCCATCCAGTGGGTACTGCTGCGCCGCGGCAACCGTGCACTGCGGATGGTGTTGCTGCTGACGGAGGTGGCGAACATCATTTATCCCATTGTGATGCTGCAGACGCTTTACGCGATGAACGTACGACTCCCCTTCGAGGCGGACGGCGATCCGCCAAACACGTCTCTCGCGCCTTTCTTTGTCCTGGCTGGTGTCTTCCTGGCGTACTCGGCCTTGTCGTTGCGGGCGGTGCGCAGTCTGCTCAGACGCAGGCGCTTCCAGACACAGCTGCTGGCGTAGGGGCAGTGTGTAAAAGGGGAAAGAGAGCAAGAGGTGTGGAGTGCCTGTCGTGGAGAGAAGAACTTGTTAATCCACGAGAGCGCGATAGACGCTCTTTTCTTTTTTTTCTTTCCTCCTTTTTTTTTTAAAAATTTCTCTTTGCATTGCAGTTTGTAAAAAAGCTTGACTTTGGCTCTTTTGTTTGTGTCTTCGTGTCTTCCAATTAATGCCGCTGAGAAAATAAAAGTAAAAGAAAAAGGATTTTTTAATGATAAGGAGCTACGTTCAGTTCCTTGTTGCTCTCCAAAACCTAACTTTTTTGTTCCCTTCTTTTTTTTTTCTGGTTATTAAAGCAAACGTTTCTTTCTTTCTGTTTTTCTTCCCTCTAAACAGGGTAGCGCTCCGTTTATCGTTTACCTAAGCTCTACAACACGTTGGAGTTTGCTGCCTTCTAGTACTTTCTTTTTTTCTGTTTCTGTTAAAGCCGACTTCGGGGGTACTCGTTTTTTTGTTGACTTGATTGACTCGATGATGCGAACAACGATGAGCAAAGCGGCGCTTGAGCGCTCAGGACACGACTAAGAAGCCTTTGGTCCACCTTGCTCGCCGTGTTGTAGCAGCTCAGAGCACATCTTGAGCGAAGAAGGAGTGCGAGGCGC
This sequence comes from Crithidia acanthocephali, assembly GCA_000482105.1. Lineage (NCBI taxonomy): Eukaryota > Euglenozoa > Kinetoplastea > Trypanosomatida > Trypanosomatidae > Crithidia > Crithidia acanthocephali. The sequence goes on along the minus strand of AUXI01000344.1, from coordinate 3,204 downwards.
AGGATCCCTTGCCGCAGTTTTTTTCTACAGAAGGTCTACTTCAACGGTGATAGTGGGTACGGCGTGCATCGTTGATGCTCTGGCTTTTCTTTTCTTTCCATCTTTACACCAGATTCTACTCTCTCCCTCTTCTTTGGTGTTTCTCTTCACCCGATCTTTGAACTCTACTGAACTCATCAATGACGAAACATGACGCCTGTGCACATGCGACAGCCAAACCGTCCGTCCATCTCCAATCATCTCCTTTAGATTTTTACAGCCCCCATCATAGATCCACACCTTCTTCTTGTCCTCCCGCATCTCCTACTACACACAAACTCAGCTCTTTGACTTTTTTTTTGGTGTGTGTTTTGTGTTCTCTCCTGCGGCACTGAACAGGCCATTCAACACGCAAGCTCCAGTCCCCACTACAGGGGACAACGTTCTGCAGAGATGTTCTGCTACTCACGCCTGTGTTACCCACGGAGTGCCGTGGCGTTCTTCAACATGAAGCACTTCCAGGTGAAGCACAAGACCATCATGAACTGCGTCAACGTCTACGAAACGCTGTCGTCGTCCCTCACGCCACGTGACCGCCTGCTGCGTCAGTCCAAGCTCGGCCGTGGCGCCGGCCGTGTCCTTGTGCTGGACACCAAGCAGAAGGTGAAGGGCGTGTACCTCCCGCTGTGCTGCCTGCCCCACCCTTCCAACATCCCCGGCGGTGACAACTCCCTTGGCGTCTCGGTGGAGGATTTTCTGAAAGTCATCGAGCCCCTAGCGGTGCGTACGGCCGACAACCGCCGGACGCCGGACGCCGCAATTCAGAGCCTGCCGACGGTGCTGGTGGTTGTGTCGCACCCGCAAGGCCTCGCCTTCGGCATTTTCTACGCTGATGGACAGCCGGCTGTCCCGGTCGTCAACACCGACTTGCACACCATGTCGCCGTCGATGTCACGCAACGCGAGTGGCCAGACCTCGGGCTGGCACGCTTGGGGGAGAGCTTTCGCTGCGTCAACGCGGCGCTTCCTGTGCTGGAGAAGCTCCAGTCTTTGTTGAGTCCGCACGCAGACGCTATTGAGCGCTGCTCCACCTTCTACTGGATCGTGCGGGACGAGGCGGAGTCGCTCACCCTTGCCGGGATGCACGCGGCGGAACTGCGGGCAGGCGGGGAGGAGATGGTGAGTGAAGGCGTGGCTGCTCCGTCGCCTGTGGTTTCAAAGGGCGGCTCCTGCGGCGTCTCCTTCGGCGATCCTCGCTGGATCACGCTGCCAGACACGTGCTTTGACTTGGTGAAGAGCCGCTCGCTGTTCTCGCGGGATGCGACGACGCTGCAGCGCACCATCGACCCGGCGGGGCTGCAAGCCATCCTGACAAACGGAACGCTATTACTGGACTACGTGCCGCGTCACGTGCAGGATGCGGCGGCAGCAGCGGATGCTTCTCCAAAGGAAGCAAAGTAAGATCCTAAGAAGGGAGAAGAGGCATGGCTGGGAAGGCGTTGGGGAATAAAGAAAAGAGCTTTGCTCTTGTGTCTGGAAGGTGTGCCCATCGTGGCGTTGCTGTCACACTGGCAAACAGCAACTCTTCACATGCTTTACTTGTCGTCAAAGAACGCATTTACGTATTCTGAAAGTGGCTTGAAAGGAACATATGCTCTTGGTAGCGAAGGTGAAGAGAGTCTTTTCTGTGTGTCGCCTTCCTTTTCTTGAAACGACCGTCTGCGACGGCGCGGTGTAAAGCGACAACAAAAAAGAGAAAAGTGGACAGATGTGCAGTTGGCGTGAAAGGTGTCTTTATGCAAGTACCAACCAGTGTCGGAGCACACAAGCAGAAACAACTACCACAACCAAAAGTAATTGTGAACGGTTGAATAGAAAAAGAGGGTCACCTCACCAAAGAAGAACTCAGCGTCCCTTTTCGTCTTCTCATTAAGACACACTCTCCCAAACCACTCACCGCTCTCCACTCTACGTCTGCTTTTTTTTTTCTTTTCTCTTGCCACTCGCTGCTCACCTGCTTATCCATTCTGAACATTTCATCACCAGCAACAACAAGAAAAAGATCGCTTGCGAAAGCATTGTTTTGCACTTTATTAGTCAACAACAACTGACAAGAAAAAGGAGGAGGTTCCTCTCTCTGTTTGTATCACTCGTTTAGTTTTTCTTTCGTTAGCCATGCGCCGTGCGACCTGCACGATTGTGGCCCAGTGCGCCAAGCCGACTGCAACGCTCGCCTCGCTGCGCACCATCATTGCTGCCAAGGGTGTGGTCGAGAATCGCGTGATGAAGCATTACACAAACCGCACCGTCGAGGAGTCAAAGGCGGAGCGGACGGAGAGCACCAAAAAGGCGATGCACCCGAACCCCCGCAACCGCAAGGAGGAGCTGAGCCACCTCACCCAACAGTGCAGCTACGAGTACGTGCCGGAGTTCCAGCGGTGGGCAAATGATATGATGGCTGTGTACAGCGACCCGCAGGGATACGGGCACGACATGGCTTACCACTACCACCGCATCTGGAAGGCGAAGAGCCTGACGCGCCGCGGCATCGAGGACGGCAGCGGTGCGGTGGACGTATGCCGTGTACACCCGCATTAGCGACAACTCTTTGCACTGTCGCATGCAAGCTCTCTCGTCGTCTCTCTTTCTTTTTTTTCTTGCTTGTTTGCTTGTTTTCTCTGTGTCAGCATGCACAGGTTGGGGATTGTGCTGTTCTGGTTTAGTTGAGTTATGTAGGATCTGCTTGGTGTCACACCTTTTTTTCTTTTTTCTACGCCTCCTCTTCGATGGCGTCCGTTGTTTTGTACGCAGCGTAGTATTCTAGTAGCGGAGACGGTGGCGGTGTTCTTGCGCTTTCTTCGACAAAAAAAAAAAAACAGAAAAATGCTGTGCTCTTTTGTGTTTCCTTTTCTAGTATCCTTCCAATACTGTCTTCCTTGCTGTTAGTAAATTCACTTTGCGGTTAAAAAAAGAAAAATGGGGATGAGGCGTCATCGAGGCATCCTTGACGACCATGGGCGGTTGTAAGCTTGACAGAGCGTGCCTATGTGCTGCGTCGATGAAATCAACAACAACAACAAAAAAAAGCAGTTGTAGCACGTTTGTAGCCCATGGTGTGGCATGCTTTCTGATGCTGCTTTTCTTCCAACGCACAAAATGTAGCGATATTTCTTGCCTGGCTCCTCCATCTTTGGAATCTCAACATCTTCTCTTCGCTGCTCCTCTC
>AUXI01000343.1:0-23741 GCA_000482105.1 Crithidia acanthocephali | reverse complement strand
TTTCCCAGCGCTGGGTGTATGGTTGGGTATGACGTGTATGCTATTGCTTGCAACACGTACAGCTACAGTATCTGGAGCACGGGTGACGCCTCCAATGCAACAAACGGAGTCCCAAATGAGTACAAGAGGAAAAGCAACTGGAGCGCTCACTCGCTCAACTTCCAAGAAAAGAAGGACGCCGTTTTGTTTTTTTTTGTTTTTTGTTCTGAATTTGCCACCCAACCTAAAAAAAAAAAAGAAGGAGGGAAAAAGCAATAGTGACCGCATGTCATCGGGAAAGAGAAAAAGAAAGAGGTTGGGGTGGTGAAGGAGAGAGCACAGAGAGAGCACGTAATAATAATACAGGACGAAAAAAAAAACAACCGCAAACAACAGTTGCAACCAAGGCAAAGACGCAATGACACTGAAAGAAGAAAACAAAAAAAAGGAAGGACTAATACGGAGAAAAGATACGGTTGGGGAGATAAAGAAAAGAGTAAAAAAAGAAAAGAAAGAGAAAAAGTGATGTGGAGAACGTGATATTTTGAAAGCACGCAAAAAAAAAAAAAAATAGGAGCCTACAAATCTAGCAAGTGACGTCGATAGCAATTTGCAAAAGTAGAAAGAGAGCAAAGAGTAAACGGGTACATACATGCGCATCTTTTGTTCATTCGGTACGTAAAAAAAGGGGGGATGAATGTGCTTGTGTGTGTGTGTCTGTGTGTGTGTGCAAAGCGACGGGAAGGGGAAAAAGAAAGCAAACCTCTTAACCGAAAAGGCAGCACTGGCGCTCAGAGAAAGAGAGATTTCAAGGAACTTCAACAACGAACGGAGTCAATAGAAACGAAAAGGAGAAGAAAAGAGAAAAAAAATAGATCACAATAATAAAAATACGTTTACAGAAAAAAAAAAAGAGTATCTACAAATGCACTTGGCACGCACGCAGAGCACACCAACTCTGAGGTGAAGCCTCTTGTTGTTTCCCTTCAACGCACAGTTCCCGTCTGTGATGCTGCTGCTGCGTCCTTCTCTACAGAAGCGTCACAAACTCCTCCGGCTCCTCACCCTGCTCCACAAACAAGACCTGCACATCCGGCACCATCACCACTGCTGCTGCTGCTGCTGCGTCAACCCCACTGTCGTCGTGTGGTAAGTGAAGGGTGCACGTCGTCCATGCGGCGCCTTCCACCGACTGCACAATGGTCTCGCGCTCTGCCACTGCCGCCTCCGCATCTACGCCATCACCAGCCGCCGCAGCAGCGGTGTTGGTGTCCGCAGGCACCTCCACCATTTGCTCGACGAAGGCACGCACGACCTCGTGCACCTCCAGCGGTGACTCGGCACCACGCCAGAGGTAGGCGGAGATCCCGTTGGGCTGCTGGAAGCCGATGAGGTAGCACTGATCCGCCTCCAGGTCGTCGAGGTCCGCCACCGGTGTTTTGGTAGCAGCGGTGAAAGGATAGGCGTAGGCAAAGTTGTCCCCGCCGTCGAGGGTAAGCTCCGTCACGGCGACGGGGTCCTGACGCGCGCTGGCCAGCTGCACTGCTGCTGCCGTTGCTGCTGCTGCATTCGTCGCACCGGACAAGGGTTGCAACGCAGCTGCAGATCCACTCTCCGCCGCCGTCGTGGCAGCTGTTGGACCGACCTGCGCTGCACGATTTCCATCGGGCAAAGGAGAAGAGGTGGGGTGGACGTGCAGCACTGGCAGCGGCCCCTTCACAGCTCCAGCAGCAGCACCCGTCGATGCGTCGGGTGTCGCTGAGGCAGCTGGGGGATGCGCCGCCGCAAGGTCAACGCTTCCCGCAGTCGTCGGAGGGCTGCTGCTGCTGTCGATACTGCTCTGCTTGCCGGTCAGCACGGGGATCTTTTTCACGTTCAGGCTGGGGCTGTTCGTACGCGGGTTCCGGTGCTGCTGCACCGGCAGCGGCGGAGGTGGGGTGAGGACCGCCTGCGCAGGACCGCTACTACTCTGACTACGGCCGTTGCTGTGGTGCGCGACACGCTCTGCCTCGCTGGACCGCTGCACCACGCCGGCACTGCCCACCGTCGTCTGCGGCTGCCGCGACACCATCGTGCGTGGTGTGAGCCGACTCGACCGGAAAAGCTGCGTCGCAGTCGACGCAGCGGCGGCGGTGGCCGGCGGTTGCGGGCCCATCGCGGGGGACGCCGGACTCACGCAACTGCTCGACTCACTACAGCCGTTGTTGTCTCTGTTCGTGCCGCGCAGCTTTGCCAGCTCGTCCGCCCGCACAGCGCACCGCGCGGCTTCGGCAGCGGCGACGGCGGCACTGTCTCGCACATACGTCGTCAGCCTCTCGGCGAGGTTCGGCAAGGACAGTAAGACCTCCCACTGCGGCTGGGGGGCGTACGTGATGGTGCACTTGCCGGCGATGTGGCGTGCCAGCAGCGCCTGCGCCTCCGTGACGGGCGCGGCCGCGGCAGGCGCGTACGGCGGGAACGGCGGGGCTGTGGGACGCGAGTCGTTCACGGCGGCGGCGGCGGCGGTCGTGATGGGCGATGTCGGGGTGAAGCGCAGCTGCCGCAGCGGGGCGAAGCGCACGGCACGTCCGGCGTCATCGCGGCTGACGTGGGCATCGCCGTGGTAGAAGCTGTACCGCAGCAGTCCGTGGCAAGCGGCGAAGGCCTGCTCCACGTAATCCTTCTGCGTGCACGTGGCGCCAACGAGAAAGCACGCCTCGATCTGGCACGCCGCCTCCACGTCTTCCTCCGCAGCCTTCGTGCGTGTTTTATCCGTGCTGCTGCGCTGCGGTGCGCAGAGAAACAGATAGCACATGCGCGGATCCAACGTGATGTTGTCGACGGACGTGCAGCGTCGCATGTCCACCGCGCGCCGCAGCACGTCGCTGCAGAGCTGATAGTACGTTGCCCGTCTCTCCGGTGACAGGTCCTCCGTGGCTTCGGTGGACACGGTGCCGCAGAAATAGTAGGATGCCAGCTGGTAGACGAAGGGGGTCGGCGACGCTGTGGTGTAGGGGGCGAAAGCGTACACCTTGTTCAGCTGCGGCGTTGCCAAATGTGCCTCCCAGAGCCGCAGGTTCATGAGAAAGCCAGTGTTGGGGCTACACACGTTGCGCCGCGCACGCACCAGCTCGTACGCGCGGTCGTAACACAGGCCCAGCTTCCACATGACGTAGGCAATGACAAACGTGCAGGAGCGGGAAACGCCTTGCTGGCAGTGGATAAACACGCGGCCGCCCTCGCTCGCGTCCCCGCTGTTGTCCATTGCCGTACACCGCGCCTTCTCCACAAACGCGTTGACGACCGCGAAGAGAGAAAAAATCGGCTCATCCGCGGCGTCGCTGAGGCTCAGCGTGAGGTAGTGGAAGGCGTCCGGGTAGAAGCTGTCGAGGCACCAGCTGACCGTGTTCACAATGTGCGTGACGCCTTTCCTCAGCAGTTGCGCGCGATCACGGGCGGCCGTCTCGCCACCCACGAAGAGGTACGGCAGCACCTCCGTGACTTCGGGCTGGGCCGCCTTGAGGCGCTGCGCACGCTCCTGTTGGGTGAAGACTTCGTTGAACTCATCATCGTCGTCTTCGTCGGCGTTGGTGCTGTGCTGCACGGCGCCCGTCACTCCCGCGCTCGTCGACGGCTCCTGAGGGCGGCGCTTCTTTGTTGGACTACCACCACTGCCACTCTTCACCTCTGCCCGCTTCGTGGACGGGTGGTGCGACCGCGGCCGTGCGTGCTTCACTGGCACACTGTTGTCGACACTTAGCGGATGCAGCTGCCCCGTGGCCGCACTCACACCCACGGGCTGCGTCGCACTGTCCTGCGATGACCTGCGCTCCGCGCCTGCCCCTCCACCGCCTGGTGCAGTGACCGTTGCGGCATTCGTCTTGGGCAGCAGCGCCTCCAGCGGCAGCGAGAACTTCGGCTGCGAGGTGAGCTGCTGCGGCGTTGTCACGAGGGACGGTGTGGCGGTCTGCGGGACGTGCGGCGGCGCGTTGAGGGGCGTTGGCCGCCGCCCCTTCGGCCCCAAGCTACCCAGCGCGAGCGCCGGCAGCTGCGGTGGCGGCGTTGCAGCGGAGGCGGAAGGCGATGAAGGCGGGTGCCCGCCACCGCCGGTGCTCGGCACTGCCGTCGCCGCTGCGCCTGCCGCGTTTGCGGTGGTGGGGGAGGCGGAGGCGGACTTCGACTTGAACTCCGGCCCGGCACTCCAAGGCCGTGACAGTGGCAGACGGCTCACGCCGCGTGGCGTCGTCGAGGCGGGCGACGACAGCAGCGGCGGTGGGAGGGCCGACGTCGCTGGTCCGGTTGGGGTGGTGCCTGCTGGAGCGGCGGAGTGCACGTCCAGCGGCTGTGGGCCTTGCAGCCAACTAGAAGTGCTCAACGGGAGTTTGAAGTCGCCGGCGTGGCCGCTGGCGCTCGTTGCCCCTCCATGCATGTCGGATGCGGAGGCCGACGGTCCGCGCCGTGGTGGGCGAAACGGCGGCAGCAAGTCGTGATGCCAGCTGCTCATGCCTGCTGCGAGATTCGGGGTGCCGGTACCGCTACCACCCGCTGCTCCGCCCAATGCCGCCGTTGGGGTGCTGCTACTCGGCACCAGGAAGCGGGCGGAGTTCAGCGGACTCGACATGTCACTCGCGTGGGCAGACCACCGCGGGGTACCGACGCGGACGCCGCTCAAGACGCGGAAGAGCGCGTTCACGCTGTACAACTCCGCCGGGTTCGACGAGACCACCGTCACCACCTCGCCGTTGTACGCGTTGCTGCTGCTGCCGCCGACGCTGCCGTGGGGGGACGGCATCGACGTCAGAGAGGTGTTCGCGCCGCCAGCCGGGGAGGCGGGAGAGGCGGCGTTGCGCGCGAAGTGAGGGGCCACAACGGGGACAGGCCGCATGGCGGCGAGCAGCTCTCGCAGCAGCTCCTTCGTTGCCTCCTGCGTCGCGGTGATGTAGTACAGCGACGAGACTTTTGTCGGTCCAGCGACAGAGGCGACGGCGAGGCTCATCGACGAGGACGATTGCGACACCCCGGCGGAGCTCTGCGCAGTGGAGGCGAGTGCGCCGCCACCCAGTCCGCGCTGAACGCCGCTGCTGCTGCTGCTCTTTGCTGCCGCGGTGACTGCGTCGGTGAAGGCGGCACCAATGGAGGTTGGAGCTGCAGCCGTGGCCCCGGTGGTGGTCGCATCACTGCTCGTGGATGCCTTGGATGTTCCACGCGTGTTCACCAACCCGCTCTCCGCCGCAGTGCCACGCCTGGCAATGCCTTTATCCGGCGTCGCGACGTAGAGGTTGTAGGCGCGGATTGTTTCCTCCGCTTTTGGCGTGTTGACGTGGTAGAAGAGTCGGCGGTCGAAGTCCGGACACTCGAGGAACAGTTTTTCAATCGAGCGTGCAGCGAGGAAGCCGGCGGCGGCGGTCAAGGCGTCCGCCTGCTTGCCCGTCAGCAGATGGATGCTGTAGTGGAAGCCGGTGGCGCGCGGAGTGGGCAGCGAGGAGACGGAGCGTGGCGAGCCTGGCGCCGCTGTGCCGCCGCTACGCGGTGTTGGCCGGTTGCTCGTGGATCCATTGGTGCGCGGGGTCGCCGACGGCGAAGCCCAGACGGCGCTGCTGCTGGGCAGAAAAGTGCCGGAAGAAGTCGGCCGGTTGATGTCGCTTGAAAACGGTGTGCCGAGGCCTCGAGGGGTGAAGGCGTGCACCATCGCGCGCGGCCACTCCGGCGTGCCGGTGGAGCTGCCAGTGCTGGTCGTCGCGTCCGCCCCGCGAGCGGCGTTGCTGCCGCGGCTGTTCGCGCCACCGCCCGCACTGGTTAAAAAGGTCCCACCGCCTGACGTCTGCGACGGCGGCGTGGGGCTCGTGGCGGAGCCGTGCAGCGTCAACGGCGAGACGTTGTTGGTCGACGTGCCAGCGTTTCCGGCGAGTGCCGTGGCGCGCTGCACCAGCACCACCACGTACACCTCCGACGGGCCGACCTCGACCGATTGCGTCAAGTCCAGCGGCTGCACCGCCACATCGCGGAAGATCCACGACCGCGGCGACTCAGCTGCTGCGGGGGAGTTGTGTGCACCGGCGCCAACGCCTGTGGGGCTCTTGCCGCTGGAGCCTGCGGTGCCGGCCCGCGTGCTGTTTGCCCGCCGCTTTGCCGCCCGCCCACTGCTCACCCCGCCGCTCTTGCTGCTGGACGGGTGGTGGTGCGCACCGCTGCCGTGGTTGCTGCTGTCGTCGTTGTCTAGGCCGGCGTCGCTGGTGCCGCCGAGCGGGTCGCTGTGCCGCGAGCCCCGCCGCTCCGACGCCGTGAGGGCGGCCACGGCGGCTTTCTTGCCGCTGCTACCCTGCTCCAACGGCGGCGCGCACAGCAGCGGCAGACGCCGTCCCCGTGAGAAGTCCGGCACACAGCGCAAGACGTGCAACGACGTGTCCACCTCCGCAAACTGCAGCTCAATCTCAGCCTTCAGACTCTCCTTGCGTAGGTGCACGGTGCTGCTGCTGACACCGCCGATGAATGTGCTCGGGTCGATGGCGTACGGCGTTGCAGTTGTTGTTGTTGTTGTTGCTGTTTTGCGTCCATTGGCATTCGCACCGGCGGTGTTGGTGCTGGCTGGGGTGGTGACGGCGGCGGCCAAGTCGGCTGCCACGGCGTCAAAGGGCGAGATTGATCCAGCGCTGGCGGCACTACTGGGCGAGGCGGCGGTGGTGGTGGCCGTGCTGAGCGGTGGACCGCGTGCGATCGCCTCCAGGTCCTCTAAGGAGAAGGGAGAGGTGCTTGTTGAAACGCGGTTACCCATTTTTCAATCTCGAGTTTGCTTTGCTTTTTGTTGTTTTGGTTCTAAATGAAAAATAGACGAAAAAAAACCAGTAGTGAAACGAGGAAAAAAGAGGTAGTATTGGATCTATAATGAAGACAAAATGGGAAAATGGAGAGACTAGCACAAAAAAAAAACCTACCAGATAAAAAAAAAACGACTTTCAGCTACAAAGAGCTGCAAGAGCTTTAAAATGAAAAAAAAGATCAACTATAAATATGAACACACAAGTATTTCTTGAATTGCATATAAGAATAGAAAGACCTGTTCTGGGATAACACTTGAATGGTGCTCTTTTTTAGTTTTCGTTTTTGCTTTACGCTTCTTTTTCGCTTCCGTTCTACGAAGGAAAGAAATCGCTGACGAGGACAAGAGAACTTCAGAGCTACGTGGAGAACTACTTCGCCAAAGCAGAAGCAAAGAGAGAAATGAATGGATCCTCTACAAACCAAAACTGCGCATGCTCTACCTTTGTAATTGTCACAACACAGAGAAGAAGGAGAGAGTGTGGTGGAACACCAAAAGAGGAGGAAAAAAAAGGTTTACTAACTAGAGTGAGACCAAGTCGAAGGCAAAAAATGTGTCTAGAGTTGGTGTTCTTTTTTCCGTTGTTGCTCCTGAACGTCTACTTTACTGCTCTTCTCGCCATTAACCAAGATGAACGGCAGCAGAAACCACACGATGTCAATGCAGATAAAAGAAGAGGAGAAGTAGAAGGAGTATAAAGAAAGGCGAATTCATGACGCAGAGAGACCACCGTTGTGTCCAAAAGTTTTTTTTTACGGGCATGCACTTGATCGTTTCAGCTTGAAGCTTTTTTTCTTTGAAGAAGGCATTTGATTCTTGCGTTGAGCTTTCTCAAGCGCTCCTTCCCACAATACACGAGTAAAACAGCAGCCAGTGTACTCTGCTGTCGGAAGAGACGCCAGTGGACGTTTGAGCAAACAGCTGCAGTGCAGTGTCTTCTTCTGAACACTGATTTCCTTTATTCGGTGCAATAATAATAAAAGAGAAGCTGGATGTTCAAATACGCACGGGTGAGGAAAGAAGAACATCGTTTTAGAACTACGTGGCTCACATTCCGGTTTAAAAGAGAGCACAGTAGTTTGCGCACACCACTCAAAAGCAAAGAAAAAAAAATCACATCAATCAAATGAACAAGATACATATGTTACATCATTTGTGTGGGACCAGGAAGAAGAAGAAAAACCCAGCGCCTTCCACATAACAGAAAAAAGAGACAAAGAGAGAGAAAAGACTGTACATTTAAAAAGACCAAAACCAAAAAAAAATAGTCGCAATTGTGTCAACAAAGGAAGTAATGCGGGATTGGTCGCAGCAACACAGCTTCACGAACAGGTGTGCACCCGACCACGCATCATCGCTTCCTTTCAGCTCGCACTCGACGTTTCGCGGACTGGCTCCACATAGTTGATCGGAAAGAGTCCCGTACGTTGGTTGCACACGCCTCTGAACCACCCCTCCTCCGGCGCACGACTAATGCAGATAATCTGCTGCCCAGCCTCGAAGGTCAGTTCATCGGGTGCACGAGCGCGGTAGCTAAAGAGGGCCTGGAAGGTGGCCCCTTCGATGTGCGACGGCGGTGGGGCGGGGCTGACGAGGGCAGCGGACAGCGGACCGTCCGCGTTGTTCGCGCGTGTGGAAAGGCGGGATGGGGAGAGGGACGACGTGGTCGGCGGCGCCGCCACCGCACCACTCGCCGCTGCCCCCGTAGCGGTGTTCAGCGAGCCGGGCTTCTGCGCCGCACTGGACGACGACGCCCCGGCGCTGGCCTGTGGATCATCGCGCTGCAGCATCGCGTGCACCCGCTCGACAAACCGCGACGGGGGCTGTTTCTTGAAGGAGGAGCTCTTCGACGACGCCGCACCACCACCAGCACCGTGGTTTAATGGACCCGGCGTGGTCGACGCAGCCCCGTCCAGCTTCCCGCCGGCCACCTTCGCGCCGCCGCTGGTGCCGCCGATGCCGCCGAGTGGGGTGGTGGAGACAATGCGCACCCCGCCGCCGCCTCCACGCAGCAGGTGTTGACTCCGCGTCGTCGCCTTCTGCGTGTCCAGCTCCGCCCGCAGCTCCTCGATGGCCGCCGCTTCCTTCTGCACCTCGGCCTCTCCCTCCCCTGCCGGGTTCAGCATCGTGCGGTAGTCTAGCATGGTGCTCCAGCGGCTCAAGTTCATCTTCTCGACGATCTCGCGTGGGTGGACGTAGGCGATGTTGGCGAAGTCGAGGGAGCGCAACGTCGGCGTCACCGCCCGCTCTGCCCGCTCCAGCTTGTGCCGCACGTGCATCACCTCCTGCGCCACCTCATGTCGGCGCAGGGCCAGCCGCTGGTTCGCCTCCGCGTAGTCCTTCGCGCGAGGGTTGAGGGTGTCGGAGTAGAGCTCGCGTTGCATGTCGTTGGTGCGCATCTCCTCGTCGATTTGCTCCAGCCGGCGCTCCTTGCGGTAGAGGTAGCGGCTGGCTGCGATGTAGTAGTCGGAGAAGCGCTTAAAGTGGTGCTGCTGCACCAGCCGCAACATCTCACCCAACGCGTTTTGTTGCTTGTCGTACTTGGCCGCGATGCTGTCGCAGCCATCCAGCACAAAGTCGTTCAGCGCCGTCGCCACATCGCGCGCCGCCGCGGCGTTGTCGATCGTGTCCTGCAGCTTCTGCGCGTGCTCCGCGGCGGCCTGCAGGAAACTCTCGTGCCCGCTGCGCCGCCCAGCCTCGCGTTCCTCCATCTGCAGCCGCCGCTCCACCTCCTTGCGCCGCTGCTCCGCCAGCGTCGTCAGCTCACTGGAGCACGTCTGCAGCTCCTGAAAGAGTGCAAAGACGCGATTCCACACACCCTGCTGCTTCTCCTTGTTCTGCTGCAGGAACTGATCCGACTCCGTCTTGTCCGCGTCGTAGCGCCGCCGCTGCTGCGCGTCGTCGTCGTTGTAGTTCGCCATCTGCTCCTGGATCTTCAGCATGTCCTCCTCGCACGCCTCGATCTGCCGGTGCTTCGACTCGATCACAGCCGTGATGTCGCGATCCGCCATGCGGAACACGGCCCAGCGACGTCGGCGGTCGCTGTTGCGGGACTCCGAGTAGTAGTTTGAGATGATCGGGTACTGGTCCGTGATGAGGCGCAGGATGTGCTCGTACACGTCCAGCTGGCGCTTCGAGATGTCCTCGGCAAGCCCCATCTCACCGTTGGCAATGCTCGCCTCCAGCAGCTGCTCGCACTGGTCAATGTCAGGTGACAGCTCCTCAATGGTGTTCTGGAAAGCAGTGAGATCACCGAAGACGCCGCGCGTGTTGCCGTCGTCGATCAGCTTCGTCTGCAGGGCATTTGTAATGAACGTCAAGTCACGCGGCTCGAACACGACTGACTTCAGCTCATCCTCGCACTGCTCGATAAAGCGGCGCTGCTTCGCCGTGATGAAGGAGTGCGACTTGGTCTGCTGCAGCGCCGACACGAGCTGAATCAAATCTGGCAGTGGTGCGATCTGGTCGTCGCCGCCGTCCTCGTCGTTGCCCAACTCCCTGCCTCGCTTCGCCAGCCGCCGCTCTGCCATGTGCAGATTGCAGTGTTCAATAATGGCCTTGCTGTTCCAGAAGGCGCCTTTGGGCACGGAGACGTGCTGCTGCAGCTCCGACAGCTGCTGCTCGCACCGCTCGTACTGAAAGTCAAGCTGGGAGATGCTCTGGTCGAGCCATGACTGGAAGGTGCGCAGAAACTGATCGTTGCACACGATGGAGTGCAGCTTCGACTCCTCGTCGAGGTAGATGCGCTTGTTGCGCTCAAACAACGACGCGGCCGCGGTCATTGCGGAAGGTGCTGAAGTGTGTCTGGCAGTTGAGAATTCCGAAGGAGTATGTACGTATGTGTATGTGCTTGTATGTGTGTGCTCGCAACGGCCAGCTCAGCAGAAAGGCTCTCAGTTGGAAGAAGTGCGCCGCGCAGCGGGAAACCGAGAAAACAGAGAAGACAGAGAGAGACTAGTACGACGTCCCAGGATTTTGAAAAAAAAAGCTTACAGAGTGTACAAAAAAAAGGAGAAGATGAAGAGGAAAGAAAAGAGGGGGAAAAAAAGAAACTTGATGGGCAGTGCTTTGAATAAGAATGGGGCAGTGTTGCGTGTGTCATCTCAAGCAGGGCAGTAGAGGACATATACGGAAAAGAAAAAGGAAAAGTGCCTGCAGAAGCGCAGCTTAAAAGTGGTTCATCTACACACCTGTGCATTCTTTTTCTTTTTTCTCTCTCGCTACTTTTCACCGTTCTTCTTTCTCTACAGGTTTTTTTTCTTTTTTTACCCACGGGTTCAGAACGTACAGTAGTAATCTAAACAATACACAAAAAAAAAGAGATTATTTGCTCGGCTTCTATGCAGATCCCACTGAGCATTCGTTCCCCCTACGATGATACGCGGCTTCTCTACTGACAACAAGTCGTGCAACTTGCCCTCCTCACAAGCCAGTCGTCGTGTGTCCGCTGCGCGACTCGGGCGAACTCGACGTCTCCATCGACTCCCAATCGTCACTCGACGAAGAGTGCATGGCACCAACCGTGTGACGCTCACAGCCGTCCTTCTCTCCATGGTTCGACGGTAGTTGTATTGGCGTTGCCCGTGACAGAGACGCACCAGCGTGAGCGGCGAGGTGCCGCAGCAGATCTGCCGCGGCGATGGGTGCGTTGGTACACCGGCTGTCGTCGTCATGCTGCTCCCGCCCCGGCAGTGGTATCGATGGCGGCGTAGGGGTTGACTGCACCATGGAGGTGGACGTCAGGGAGGATGCAGACGGTGCTGCGGATCGCCTCCCTGACTCCGTGCGGGTGTACGCTGGATGCTGAAAGCAGCCCTCGTTGACGGTCACTTCGTAGTCCACGCTGGAGGGGTGTGAAATAACTCGCGCAGAAGAAGCGGCGGAGGAGGGTGGTAGCGGTGGCAGTGGGCCAGTCACCGGAGGGCCTGGCGCTTTAATAGCGCTGGGCTCCAGCTTGGATGCTCTGTCGAAGGTCTTGTCAACCGCCTTGGTAGGCGGAACCCTTTCAATACCTCTGGTACTGTCCGCTGAGGGCGGTGGCAGCGGTGCAGACAGAGGTGCACCTCGTCCACGCATCAGCTTCAACAGATCGCTGGCCGCAGACGTGCTCGACTCCTCCCGTGCAGCGGCGGTGCTGGACGTGGTGTAGGAAGATACTGGTAGCTGCTCCTCCGCCTTCATCGCGGTATCCGTCCCTGCGCTTTGTTCGGCCGCGGTGGAGTGAGTCGAGGAGTCGGCGGACGACGCGATGGGGATGAAAGGTGAAGCGGCCACGGCGATCTGCTTTGCTTTCATTCCAGCAGGTGCAGTCGCCACCGGCGCAGCAGGAACTGGAGAAGGAGTCTTTCTCTCGGACTCAGCCCGACTTGCTGACGCTGGCAGCCGACGCTTGGCCGTCTCCGGGACCTCTCCGATGCGAGAAGGCGGCACGAGGGGCGAAGCCGCAGTCAAAGCAGGTGAAGGATCGGTCAAGAGAATGGCAGGGGTCGTCTTCCGCTGCTCTGGTGCGACCGCTGAAAGCTGCGCTGCACCGAGCGCAGTCGAATCTGCGTGTGCGGCGCCAGCCACGGGGACAGGGTGGCGCGCGGCCATCACCACGCCTTCGCCACTTACGCATGCTTCTTTCGACACCGTCATTTTCCTTCGTGAATACTCGCACCCGTAGCGCCGGCCCTCGTCCTCAGCAGTCTTCAGCATCCCGCTGTCACCATCGTCCTCCTCGACGTCGTCGAGTGGCTGGGGATACGCAGCTCCTGCCACCTCTCTTGCCTCAGCCATCGTGTCATGCTCGTACACGTGTACCTCCCCGTTACTGTCATCCTCCGCGGTACTACTTCGACTCAGACTGCTGTACACGAGGTCAAGGGAGCGGCCAAGAGAGCCGCGGATAAAGTCGCTCACGGCGGACCGCGAGGGCTGGCGTTGCACCATCGGCGATGGTGCCGCACGGACCCGGTGCTCCTCCATGGGTGTACCGCTGCCCACTGCGTCGGTGACTGTCTGCGCTGCCGCGGCTGCGCGCACCGCCGTTGCTGCTTCTGCAGGAGCCGTCGCAGCAGCTTTTGCAGGGTGAGGTCGAAGCAGCGACGCACCGGCGTCCTCGCCTTCCTCACGTCCCTCCAGGACGTCTGCAACACGCTCTGCCCCCTCCATGTAGGCACCCAGCAAAGCCAGCGCCTGACGCGTGCGTTGCAGCTGTCTACGGAGGCTGCGCTCACGCTGCTCGTGCGCCTGCACGACGGTGGCCAGCTCGCATGCCCGCCGTTCCCACGCAGCTCCGTCCTCCAGTGCTTGGAGGAAGAGCGCTTGATACAGCTCTGTAGTGCTGCGATACTGAGAGCGCTGACGTGCGTGGTGCTGCGGTGCTGTGGCGCTCTGCATGCGTGGGCAATCCGACGCTGGTGCGGAGAGGAGTGTGTGCGCTGCCTCCGCCTCAAGCTCTCGAAAAAGGTGCTTTAGCGTGGATCGAGAGCGATACAGACGGAAAGGCGAGAGAGCGGCGGCGCTGTCGTCGTCACGGCGGTGGCGTGCGCTTCGTGCGCGCTCTGGTGACTTCTCGTCACAGTGCCGCGTCTTCGGAGAATCTTTGGCGGTGCAGACACGAGAGCTGCGAGGTCTTTGCTGTTTCACAGAATCGAAGGATTCATCGGCATGGCCACTTTGTGCGTATGTTCCCCCGCTTTGCAGCTTGCTTTCACAAGAATGAGTGCGAGAGGAGGATCCATCTGCGTTGTGCATCTGCGGCGAGGTGTGACGGCTGCGGTGGTGAACGGAAGTGTGGCGCCGTCTATGCGGTCTAAAAGAGGGAACCGGCTCCGTCTGCGCGCGAAGGTCGGCCAGCGGAACGCCAAACGACTTCTTCAACTTCGCCACAGCCGCTTCTTTCCCGCTGTCCACGTTATACGGATGCAGCGTCGTCAACGTTGGCGGATAGTCCGTCTGCTGCTGCTGCTGCTGCAGAGACGCTAGCGGGCGTGATGGCGAAACATCCACGTGCCACGCAGCCGGTGAGGAGCGACTGCAACACGGAGAGTGGTGCGAGCAGCGCATACGAAAAAGCAGGCGAGGTTGTGTGTGTGTGTGTGTGTGTGTGTGTGTGTGTGTATGTGTGTGGTGGTGGTTGTGGTGTCTCTATGGCATCGCGCTTGTCTCCACGTGTCGTTTGAGACGAGTTGCGTGTGGTTTCACGCAGTAGCGCGGGAGGAGAAAAGTTGAGTGCGTGCGTCTATGAAGTGAGCGCAGACGATGAATCTGCTGCGTAGGCAGAAAAAAGAAAACCAGGAAAAAAAGGGAAAAGGAAAAAAAAGGATACCGCAGGAAGGGCAACAAAACGCGCACGCAGAGGCATCTGCGCGAACGAAGCGGAGGGCACGAAAGCACGCATCAAAAAACAAAGTAAGGATTTCGACACTGCAGTCGTTACCCGAAAGGGCACAAAAAAAAGCCCACCATCCATGTGCTGTTGATATTGTGTGCTGTCACTCGGAAAAAAGAAAATAGAACCTCTGAGAGAACGAGAGACAAGGACAACAGGTCTCACATGCTTCAGCTCAGACGTCATCTGAAAGGTTCATCAATGATGTTTCGGTTGTTGTTGCTGTTGTTTTCCTGCACACGAATAGACTTTGATTGTGCATTAAACAGCGAGTTAATAAACAAACAAAGAAAACAGTGTAAGAACTGAGTAAATAGAGGTCCACAAAGGAACAGAATAGTAGCGCGTCTTGCTGAGCTTCGATATAGACGAAGAAGAGTGTAGTAGTAAAAAAAAAAGAAAAAGGAGAAACCCCTTCTGCAAATCTGCAGATGAGGTACGAGACAACCATTCACGATCAAAAAAACAAGCGAAGAAGAGGGCTTAAAGGAAAAGGAATAACAGTGAGAGTACAGTTGACTTTCTAACGCTTAAGGTTTGAGCTTGTGTACAAGCAAAAAGAAAACGAGTTGGTACAAGTTTGCGTTTCTTCTCCGCACTCACCTCTTTTCTAGCACACACGTCGCTCCAAGCAAGTCGCCGTCTCTCCCTTCTTGCGGTCATGCTCGAAAGACAAAAGAAAAAAAAAGAATTCAACCAACTACGTGGTCCTCGAAGCCTCCCATTCATACTTAGTCCTCGATCACCTCTTTGCCACACACCATCAGACACAGTGGCTTCTGCCCATTTCCCTGCGTATGTGTTTTTAATGTGTGTGTGTGTGTGTGTTTGTGTCTGACGAAAAAAAAAAAGGACGCCTTCAACCGTGCCTGTCTACTCGTCCTCCGCCATCTTGTCCAGGTCCTTGTGCGTCAGCGGACGAGGAATGCGGTTCATCTTAATTCGAATCGCCGCAAACGGGCTATCCAGACCGGTGATGATCGACTTGTCCTCGCGGATGCCCGTGCCGCTGAAGACGTCACCGATCATCCAGCCACCGATGATGGCATAGTAGTCATCCTGCTTCGTCAGTGCAAAGAGCTCCTGGTAGATCATATCCCGCTCGCCAAAGTTGCCGGCCGTCTCGGCGTGCACCTCACCGGTGCCGCTGGTGATCGTCACGTTGCGACCCACGCGGCCGACGATGGGCTTCTTCGCGTAGCCGACTGCCCGCAACTCCTCCGTCAGCTCATACTCGGCCTTCAACAGCGCCGGGTGCTCCGGGTGGTTGTGGTAGATAATGGGCAAGATGGCCTTGTTGCTCGGGATCAGCTTCCACATCGGCTCGAAGTAGAGGATGTCCCAGTCCTTGCCGAGCATCAGGTCGCACAGGCGGACCTTGTCCTGCGGCGTGCCCTGCCAGTTCGGCCCCCGCTCCTCCGCCGCGGCGAAGTGGTCGCTGATGGCCGACTCCCACATCCACGTCTTCCAGATGTTGCGCACCCGCACGCCGTCGCTGTCCACCACGTAGCCCTCGTCGTTGAAGCGGAACTCGTCGAACATGACGCACAGCTTCCCCTCCAGCCCCACCGCCTCGGCCGCCTGCATGCAGTAGAGGGCGGTGTACTGCTCCTCCTTGTCCTCATCGACGAGGAAGTGCACGCGGCCGGTCGCGCCGCAGTTGGCCCACGCCAGCCGCAGGTTGCGCTCCACCGCCCAGCCGGAGCCGCGCGTGCCCTCCTTGTCCAGCCCAACCGACTCCGCCCACTTCTGCTGAATGCGTCCGCACTCCAGCAGCGTCGAGGCGCTGTCGGCGTTGTATTCAAAGCACTTCATTTCGTGCGTCTCGTTGTTGTAGGCGAAGTCGAAGCGGCCGGAGATGTACGTCTGCTGGTACTTCCAGGAGTGGCGCATACGCGGCCACAGCGCCTCCGGAATCTTGAAGGTGCGCAGCTTCTCGTCGTCATTGATCACCTCAGCCGTGGCCTCCATGAAGATGGCGTGCAGCTGGGCGGCGTAGGCGGCGCAGCGGATGTGGAACTCGTGATCGCACTCATAGTAGTTCACCGTCGTCTCCTCGAGGCGGGAGCGGCTAACGTCCATGCCGAACTCCTCGACGAAGAGCTTCTCGGCGGGATCGTTCATGTCGAGCCAGTTCGTCTTCGTCTCCTCGGGCTCGTAGGTCTTGCGGATCAGGTACGGCTCCGGCGGCGGCTGGAAGTGCAGGTCCGGGTGCAGCACCGGCGGCGCCGCCCCCTCCGGCCGGTTCTCGTAGCCCGGGAAGGTCACCCAGCCCAACGGGATCTCGATGTCGTCGGGATCGATGTCGTCGACGATGGTCCAAATGCCATCCTTGTGCTCCAGCTTCAGCTTGTACGAGTAGGACGACTCCCACTTGTGGAAGCGGTAGTTCTGATCCGCGACGCACACGTAGTCTTCCCCCACCTCCGTAATGGCCCCGACGTGGCCGACGGTGTTGGCGTCCGAGGACGGGTAGATGATGAGCGTGTCGGGCTCCGGCTTCGCCTCCGTGCCGTTGCGCACCGCCAGCACCGGCACGTCCTCCGCCGTCGTTGCATCCTTCACGGTCTTGAGCTTGAAGATGTGGCAGGCCCAGTTCACGTCGGGTAGCACCAGACCCTTCCGCTCGAGCAGCCAGCGGCGCGCAAACTCAACACACTGGAACTTGAAGCCGCAGAAAACGTTATCGTCAATGCTGCGCTCGCCGGAGAAGTAGTGGTCCTTCTTGTTGCTGTACGCCGGGATGTGGCCCGGGGCGTAACCCTGGATCTCGCCGAAAGGGAGGTGGCCGGGCTTGTCGAAGCTCACGGGCACGCGCTCAGACGACGTCATTTTTGCTTATGTGTGTGTGTGTATGTGTTTTTGTGTTGAGGGTTGCAGAAACTACAAGGGAAAATCCGTGGAACAGAAAAGGGAAAACAAGAGGATTGAACCGCTACAAATAGAACGAAAGCAGCTCAGGAATAATAGTAATACTGATAAACGGAGAAAACGAAAATAGTAGTGCAACGTTCTTTGTTTAAACGCTAAAACACACAAGAATACGTATTAGATGCACACACGCGCACAACAGAGAGTGTCAATACAGTAATAATAGGTATAAAAAAAAAGGAGGAGGCAAGAACACAAGCACACGCAACGTTCAAGTCTCGCTGGAAAGCCACTCGGTGTGGATCAGTTGCACAAACACACTCTGATAGTCTTTTTTCCTTGGTATAGAGGAGGAAGGGAAAAAGGGAGCAACGTTGCGGAATAAAAGGGGAAGGGAAAAGGTAGTAATGGGTGTGTGACAACACGTCAGAGAAGAAAAAGAAGAAAAAACAACGATTGGTTAAACGACTCCTAGAACTAACTACGCAAATTTAACATACAGACGGTTTTAGAGAAACGAAGGCGTTAGCATGAAATATGAAAAACTGAACGAAAAAAAAAAGAATAGTGATAGTGGTAAATGGTGATCGTCACGTTTCAGAGTAGCGAAAGAGGTGACAACAAAAAAACTACGTTCACTTGGAACACGAGGGGAAGTGGTGAATGGAGACGAAAGAAATGAGAGACAGGTTGAAGCCCAAAAGTGGCTTTGGGGCAGTGGGTTTCTGAACAACTCAGACTCAACCTCTGCGCGCAGCGCATGGAGCTCCGTGCTCCTTACAAGCACACAAAAGAGACGGACAATAGCACGCTACAGCAGAAGGCTTAGAAGTCGTGATAGCACCCTAAAGGAATCCGCTACATGTCCCCCACCTTTCTTGGCGTGACAGCATAATATAGATGTGAACCGTCGGTTTGTGGGAGTGTTTGTTTAGTGTGAGCAACAGGCGGCAACAACGATAACAAGAAAAAAAAAATTGTCACAAGGACAGGATCGTGGAAACGAAAACAGCTTTCCTTCAGCATTATCTTTCAACGACTCCGTCTCCCTATTCTGCGCTTGTCAAAGCTGCCTCTGTGAGTACACAAAGAGAAGTAACGAACAACACCAAAAGACCCTGCTGCGGTTCCCACACCCACTTTTACTCAACTCCGGCTTAAAACCGTTTCGCAGCGTACAACAAGCCGACCAAGGTGAAGACAACAACGGAGAGAAAGATCGGTTTTTTGGCACACACACACACACAGGCAGCACAAAAAAAGAGCGCGGAGAGCACGGGGCGGCGCCTCCTACGACACGCCTTCCGGCTTCTTTTCACCTGGGACAGCTGCGTCCCCTTGCAGGCCAGGCTGCAGTGGTGCGTACGTCGGCTCCACCGGTGTCCCAAGCTGCGCCGCAGCGGTCCGTCGCTCGCCCTCCAGTAGCCGCTGCTGCTCCTCCTGTGCCCCAAACACGCGCAGGTGGGCCAACACCTCCTTTTGCTCAATCGACTTCCCGTCCAGGCCGACCTTCACACCAGACAGCAGGCTCTTCCCCTTCGTCTCCACGGCTTCGATCAGCTCCGGCCGCTTCCCCGTCCAGCCGTCGTACTGGAGGAGGGTGCGAGGCGGTGCGAGACCTGGGTAGAGGGCAGTGCGGCCAGGGTTCAGCGTGGAGGTGGGTGCCTCCCACGCTTCCTCGAGGAAGGCTTTTTCAAACTGCTCCAGCAGCATTGGCGGAACGTAGATCTCCACGGTAAAGCTGCGGTTTGCGGTGAGGGCCTCCTTCGCCTCGTTGCTCAGTCGATGAAAGCCTTTGATGACGGACTGCTGATTGAGCTTCCCCAGCTCGTGCCAGAAGCGGCGGCCGCAGGAATAATGGCACAGCGCGGGGACGCGCACCACGTCCGCCACGTACGGCGCCGTGCGCATCGTCGCCGACGTCCGCCGCAGGCTTCCACTGCCGCCACCGCGCCGCGACGCATCGGAAGATGACAGGGCCAGCTCCGCCGCTTCATAGAGGATGTTGCGGTACGCCGAGATCATCTCCACCTGCGCCTCCTCGCGGTGAAAGCGGTCGTGGTGGATATCGGGGTCGACGCAGACCGCCGTGTGGAAGTACTGCGTGATGGGGCGCGGCGAGGTGGGCAAAGGCGTGGCGGCGCTGGAGTCCGGGTGGGGCAGGTGCAGCGTGGTGTGCCGCACTGCCTCGCCGAGGAGAAGTGTGGTGTCGCCGTTCTGCTGCAGTTGGCTGCGGTTGGCCGTCCGGTAGAAGTAGGCGCTGCAGGTGTCCGTGGAGGACGGCGATGGAGGTGTAGGGGGTGCTGCCGCCACGTCCGGTGTCAAAGCGCTCGTCGTGCTACAGGTGGATGTCGGCGACGCGTCGCCAATGCCGCTGCCGTCGCCGGAGGAGAGAAAAGAAAGAGACGGGTCGCCGTAGGCACGCGTATCCCGCACTACTAAAACCTGCTTGCTCGACCGCTGCGGCAGCGGTTGGGAAGGAGAGGAGGCCGATGCCGGCCAGTCTCGGTAGTACAACGGATGCGCACTGGGGAAAGCCACCGGCGCCTCTGCCGCCGCCAGCTCGATCGGGTCTACCACCAGCACATGCCAGTCGCGCTTCTCCAGGAGGCTGGCCTCGTCCTTCTTCTTCTGCTCCACGACACGGCGCATCTGCGCGTCGCCGGCCATGTACTTCTTCTGCTCCAGCGGATTACCCGCACTGCTCGTCGGGTCGTCCGCGTTGACGGCGGTGAGGAGGGAGACGTCAATCGGACCGTACAGATCGGACATCTGCGTCAGCGGGACAATGCGCAGTCGGCTCTCGAAGGCGACGGAAAACAGGTCACGTCCACGAGGGCGGTTGAAGGTCATGCCGGAGCGGCGCAGGCGGTGCACACGCGACTCATCGAGGCCGGCGTAGAAGGCGCGGCGTTGCACGTGCGTGGTGCCTGCGGTAGAGCAAACTCGAGAGGCACTGCCGTCGCCGCTGCAGCGACAACAGGCAGCGGTCACCGCAGATACGGAGCGCAGCTGCCCAGTGTGGCACGGAAGCGTTGCCAGAAGAGCCGCCGGAGTTCGTTGCATGGAAAACAACGTGCGTGTGTTATGCGACAGTGCAGCAAGGCCGTCCCCAAAGACGCGCTTTGCGGCTCGAGCAGAGTGTCGAGGAAGCTCTTGCTGCTTGATGGGATACACGTGGCGGACAGCGGCACGGCAGGCCCCGCACACGATGCCGCTCGCAGGTGCACGCGTCGCGACATGACGAATGCTCTCTGTGATAGTGACTGTGCAAGCACTGAGAGGTATAGAATATATATTTATATACAAAAAAGGTGTGAGAAAGAGGATTTCGTTGACTGCCCCGAAGAGACTGCACTGAAGGTGAAATGGATCATGGCTGCGCACGCAGGCACTGTTGGAGTTCGGGAGAGGGAGACAGCGAAGTTGCCTACGTAGACTCTACCTTCAGTGAGGTAAAGCAGATTGCACCAAGGAAAAGCTGCTTTTTTACCGTGATTTGGAGAAGTCTAAGAATGTAGTGTAATGGGAAAATAAGCAAGCAAAAGGTACTTGAAAAAAAGAAAAGAAGTATGAAGCGTCGCTACTGCTGCTGCGAGCTGCCTGTCCACTTGGACAGCAGGTGCAGCACCGCCCCACTCTGAGCCGCAGCAGGAGCCGGCCGCCCTTGCTGCACCACCGGTTGACGTGGTGCCGTCTTCGCCCCAACACCACCCACCGCACCACCGCCTTGATGGGCCGTGAAAGTCAGCGTCGGACCGCCATTGCTGTTGTTGTTAACAGGTCCAGCGAGGCTGGTGCTGTTGCCCGCCTTAGCGGTGCCGGCCGCACGTCTGCCAGGGCCGCCACCACCGCCTCGCGCACTCGTCGTACGAGGCTTCTTCCTCGCTGAAGAAGCTGCAGTGCCCGCAGCAGCGACAACAGCTGCGTTGGCTGCTTTTTTGTTGCGACTGCGTGCACCGACTCTACTACTGTTGCTGCCTTCTTCGTCGTCAACAATGACCTCGTAGACGTCATCGCCATCGTCGTCGTCCACGCCGTGCATGCGTGCGAGCGAGGCGTGTGCGTCGTGCGCTCCCGTCTGCTCCTCCTCCTCCGCCACACCTGCAGGCAGCGGCGTGGCGGTGCTGCTGCGTGAGCGCTTTGCCGTCCCGTGCTGCTGCATTGCCTGCGCCACGATGTTGTCGAGCGACACACGATCGAGGCCGTCACCGGGCAGCTCCTCCTCTCCCTCTTCATCATCGTCATCGCCGCTGTTCTTGAGATGACTTCCTACGCCACCACGCGTTGCTGCTGCTCCCGCCGCCGTCGCGCGCTTGCTGGGCGAGCCGTCGACGCTCCCCAACGTCTCGCCACGGTGAATGGCGTGTTGCACCAGCGCTGACACGTCCATCTGTTTGCCAAAGCCACCGTCAACGTCTACAGACGCAAACGGACGCTCTGTGTGCCGGCTTTCGCCGCTGTTGCGGTTGCCTGTCACCACCGGAGGTGCAACGCGGACTGTCTCGAAGGCGTCCAGCTGCTGTCGCTGTCCTGTACGTGTTGGTGCACGAGTCCCCCGTCCCGCCCCTCGCGCGTCGCTATTCCCCCCTCCATCGTCTTCGCCGCCGTGGTCGCTGTGTTCATCCTCCGCGTCGTTGTCGACGACGGCGCCACCACCGCCGCTGCGGCGTCGCTGCTGCTGCGCATCCTCCGCCTGCGCGGCCCGCGCGTACCGCTCATTCACGTGTCGCTTGTGCGTCACCACCTCCTCCACAACTCTGCTGGGGTTCAAGATGCCGTCACTGGCCCCGCTCTCCAGCCGCCGCCACACCGACTTCTGCGAGGTGTGCAGCAATTCCATCAGCCGCTCATCAATCGCGTCTCGCTCGCCCTTCTCTGCAAAGGCGTAGACGGCGGCGCTCAGCTCCGACTCAGACAGCAGCGTGCACGCATTCTTCGCGTTGTGGTTGAACACCTCCGCCACCTTCACGCGAATGTCAAGTGTGTTCAGCTGCGGCGCCGTGGCAACAACGACGCCGCCGGTGCCGGCACCGCCCGGGCCCAACACCGCCCCCGGTGCTCGACGCTCGGGCTTCGGCTTGACGGGTCGCAGCACCTCGCCTGGGTTGGCCACCACATCCATGTACTGCTGCCCAAAGCGGTTGAAGTTTGGCTGCGGGTACGGCGCGGACGTCACATCGGAGAAGTCCACCGCTAACCGCACCAGCGGGTATTTGAGGTTTGGGTGGAAGTTCAGCACGTCGTCTGGGATGCGTGCCACCTGCTCCTCCGCCTCGCGCACCATGTCCGCCATCACATCGTGAAGAAACGTCTCGACGGCGTCCAGCGTGCGGCCGTCCGGCACGTCCTCGCGCAGCTCCACGGTGCGCCGCACCACGGGTCGCACACTGCGCAGCGGGTAGGGCGTGAGTCGGTAGGAGGTGCCGCGGATCTCCAGGATGCCGTACTGCTTCGGGTTGCACTCCTGCGCGGACAGGGAGGTGAGGACGGTGCTGCCCGGCTGAACCACATCAAAGCCGTCCGCCGGCTGCGGCACCATGAGCTGTTCGTGCTCGTTGCCCCATACGACGAGATCCATGCCGAAGCCTGCCAGCATGCTCTCCAGGATGCCGTTCTTGCTCGCCACCCCACGCACGCCACGGTTCTGATGCACCAGCAAGATGTTGAACCACTTCCTCCCCGGCACCGGCTTTGGGTAGATGAACTGCACCTTCTTCAAGCGGAAGCATCGGTGCAGACGCTCGTCACGGACGTTGCCGAGGCCGTAGAGGGCAACAAAGGTGCTCCCTTTGCGCAGCAGCACCGGCTCCACCACGATGTCATCGAGGGAGGCTACGTGGCCGAAGTAGTTCAGGTAGCCGTTCGTGGCGAGGAGGTCCAGCGAGGACGTTCCACCGACGGGATCGTCGTGGTTGCCGTGGATCGCAAACACCGGAAGTGCGACGTTGATGTTCGGATCTTGGAAGTTCGCCATCGGCAGCGCGTGCGTTGGGAAGTTCACGGCAGGGTCACTCAGCAGCGAGAAGGGGATGTCTTTGTTGCCGTAGACGTACTTGCGAAAGAGAGAGCAGGAGCGGACGAGGCAGCCGAGGCTGGGCTTGTTCTCGTGGAAAAGATCGCCGCCGAGGAGCATCAGGTCGACGTCGTGCTCCGTGCGGGCGGCACGCAGAATCTCTTCAAAGGTAGTGAAGCTGTCATCACCACGCCGCGGGTCACGCTCGGCGAAGCCGAGGTGGTTGTCGGTGGTGAGAAGAATCTTGAAGGTGCTATCAGACATGTTTTTCGTTGCGCAGTAAAGCTACGACTGTTGTGCGTCCAGGTATCGTTGCCCTTCGATGGTGGCGTGTGTGTGTGTACTCTCCTTCACGATCTGAAATTACAAAAAAAAAAAAGAACGTTGCGTTACGAATAGTTGCTGAGCAAAGCAACGCAGGTTGTATGGCGTCGTCGTCAGTGTCTTTTTCTGGTAAGTGCTCTATGTTTGTTTCTGCTGTGCGGGAACACCCTCTATTGCTGTTTGGCTCTGTGGCGTGTGGGAGTGTGTTGTTGTCTCCTCAATCGACGTGTACGCACGCACGTACAGAGTGCCAACGAACGGAGGTAAAGCCCGAATTGGAGCCCTATTTCACGCTCAAAGAGAACCTTACTTCGCGTGATAAAAGCGTAGTTGTGTGCTGAACGCAACCACTAGAACGCAAAATCCAGAGAAGACGCACG
>AUXI01000342.1:0-23744 GCA_000482105.1 Crithidia acanthocephali | reverse complement strand
ACAAAGAACTGAGTCGTGAAGGACTTCGGCACGTACGCCGGCTTGAGGCTATCAAACTTCAGCGGGACAACACGGCCCTTACCGATGGTGGTAGTGGCCATGCTCTCGTAGAGGCGGGTGGTGGTCCGGCGCAGCATGATGAAGGCGCAGAAGACTCTTTGGCGAGTGTGTGTGTGTGTCTATTCCGTAAAACGGTTAACGTAGACTTAACTTACTACTGGCAAGTGAACGGCGTCAGCGGCGACGATGCAAGTAGATGATAGGAAAGGAACGCAACAAGAAGGGAAAAAAGAGTTGGCACAGATGGTAAAGAATGGAGAGCTCCACTATCCAAAGAGGAGAAACGAAAGTGCATGGCAATGCGAACAGGTTCCTTTTGGGTTCTGATTACCTCCTGTTTTCCGCAGTTCCTGCTTGGGGGTGTTCTTCTTTCAAACAGAACACCGTACAATGAAGTGCCATGCCTGCGATGCAAGGCAACACTTCCAGAGGTATGCAATAAAGGTCCACCTGTTGAACTCAAAAAGGCTTAAGGACACGTCGTATTCGGGCTACTCGCGCCAAAAAAAAAAGACGGATGAATGACGTGCTTTCCGGTAGTAGTGAGCTTGCTTCGTTGCCGTCCACTTCTTTTTTTTTGGTAAATGTAGGAGAGATGCGTGAGCAGAAGCATGCAACAAAAACCAAAAAAAAAAGAGTATCAATAATCGAAGAAACAAATATATATATTGTGAAGCGGAAAAAAAAGTTGACCAGTAACAAAAAAAAAATGATGGTGTCGTGGAAGCAATAGTAGAAAAAGAAAAAAAAGGAAGTCATCTGTTCACAGTCTTCCGCTGTTGATGTGGGAAAGCTTCTGTTTTTATGTTTTTTTTTAATTTATACGGAAAGCAACGAAATCATGCTAGACCGGTGGCCGATCTGTCTCTTCATCGGCGCCAGCGCGTGGGCCGACCATTTCTCGCTCCTCCGAGAACGAGTCCAGCAGCTCGGCAAAGTTGTCAAAGACATCCATGCCATGCATAATCAAGGTACAGACGAGCCCAAGACCGTACGAGATCTCCCAGGTGATGAGGCGGTCGAAGAAGAGACTAAAGAAGGCGGAGCAGGCGTAGCTGATCGGGATCTCAAAGAGCGCGAGTGAGAGAAGAACAAAGACGAGCTGCAGCTCCGCCGAGGCGATGTCTTTGACAAAGGGTTGCATGACGAACAGGTTCATCCACAGGGCGAACAGGAAGTACGCCATCAGCACCCAGTGGTAGGCCTGTGTGAAGGACCAGTCCACCTGTGGGTCGAAGAAGGTGGTGAGAAAAAAGAGAGCCTTGAGAAAGTAAGCACCGCTCATGGCAAGGACCACCGTCGCCGCGATCATGGCTGCCGTGCTGGCGTAGTGGCGGATCACCGGCTCTATGATGGGGCTGCCAGTGATGAGGTTGGGGCTCTGTGGCACGATGACGCGGACTAGCGTGTACGGCGTCTTGCACTCGGCACACACGCGGCGGTGCTCGGGGTTGGTTGTCATTTCCCGCCACTGCTCGAGGCAGTGGTGGTGGACGTATTTGCTGGACCCGTTGCACGCGCACGGCGCAAAGAGGTCATCAAAGGGCTCCCGGCAGCGGCAGATGCGGCACATCGGACCGGCCTCTTCCTCCGCCTCCCCTTCAGCCCCCGCTGTTGCCGCCGACGCTGTCTCTGTCGTCGCATTCGCAGTGATGGCGTCTGTGGTGTTGGTGGTGCCCGTCACCGCCGCGATCTCGCGCTCCGGCTGCCCGGCGACGTCGTCGGACGTGGGCAGGCGGCGGCGCTGCTCCCACCACCGACGCCACGGCGCCGCACACCCTACCTGCCACTGCAGCCCGCGCACTCTCCCCGCAGCCGCATCGACGCCGCGCCGCATGCCGCCAGTGGCCACCTCCGTGACGCGCTGCAGTACCGCGAAGCCACCGCTGTCCAAGTCGTCGTAGAGGGCGGACGGCGGCGTGCCGGCCGCGGCAGTGCGTCGGCGCCGCGCCAGCAGCGATCCGACCTCGCGAGTGACAGCGAGGAAGCTGAAGGCGGCAATGGTGGCGACGGCCAGCAGCGCAAAGCGGCCGCCAACGCCTTCGATCCACCACCGCGCGTCCAGCAGGTTGGCGGCGGGGCGGCGGCTCAGCACCACCACGACTTCCACCTTCGCCTCTGCGTCGTGCGGCAAGTTATTCTCGAGTCGCACCTTCCACGGCGTGTTCAGCGAGTATTTCTCGCCCAGCCGGAAGAGAAAGCGAGCGCTGTACTGCGCGGGGTCCACCTCCTTGTAGCTGCGCGTGTACGTGGCGGCGGCGGCGAGGTAGCACTCATCGGTGAAGTCGGAGCACGTGGCGCTGTCCTCCATGCGCATCGCATTGCCGGCAGCCGGGAAGACGACGTCGGTGCGGTTCAGCACCGTCTTGAAAGCCGTCAGCGCCTTCAGCGTGCTGCTGGTGGGCGAGGCGTCCTGCCAGACAGTGGCGCGGAAGTTCACCTCCTGGTGTCGGCGGAAGCGGAAGAGCATGTACACGAGATAACCGCTCAAGTCGCACTCCGCACTGTCACCCGCGGTGCGGTCACAGTAGGGCACGGTCAAGAAGTCCTGCGACGTTGCTGCCGCCCCGTGCGACGGCGTCGTGAAGGTGAGCGTGGCCACCGACACCGCCGGGCTCGGGTCGAAGCGGGAGGAAAAGAGGCTGCGCCAGCCGAAGGACGGCGTGGCACCGTCGCCGGTGGAGGACAAGATGGCGGACTGGTTGATGTCGAAGAAGGCGAGCGTTGGAACTCCTGGGGTGGCAGGGGCACCGACGGCGGTTTGCTGGGCCGCCGCAACGGCACACACATCCACCAGAATCACGACGGCCACCACAGCGGCAGCCCACCGACCGAGGAACATGTTGCTTGAATGCGTTGCGTCGCTGGAGTGGGTGCTTGTAGAGGTGAGAAGGTTTGAGTAGAAAGCAAAAAGGCACTGCGTCAGCAGATAAACCCGTGCCCGCACGAATGGTAGAGGCGATGCAACGAAGAGTGTGAAATAGTTTTGCGGAAAGTCGTTGGTGAAGCGACAGTGTCAAGCCGTGGTGCTCCTCTTTTAAATGCAACAGGGGAACAGCTCTACACGGATGCTAATAAGAACGAAATCGAAGAAGAAAAAAAGGAAACAGCTTGAAAAGAATGAAGAACACTGGAATTGAAGAATTGCAGAGCAATCTGCTTTCGAAATCAACCCAGTGACACGTGTGTGTGTGTGGATGTGAAGGTGTATGGAGTCGTGGTAGCACCAACACACAAAAGGCGTTTGTTATTGGTTCCGTAACGACGAAAGAGAGAGAGAGTGTGTGTGTGGACGGGTAGGGGAAAGTCAAAAGTTATCAAACGTAGTAGTTACCGCTGCATCAAGCAACAACACAATCCTTGCACGCTGAGTTGGGAAGCACTAGAGACGTGTTCGGCAGCTGCAGCGAGGACAAGGAAAACCACTTCCGGTGCACCATTGTCGCTACTTCTCCACAGTGGTACATCTGCATGCATCCGCTCTTCTCCTTTCGCCGGATCACTTTAAGGAAAGAGGACGGCGTCTGCGTTCAGTGAGAGATGAAGGCGCCGTGTGCACTAGGGGGACTACCGCAAAGCGCGTGGTGTATTCTGCACTCTAGCAGTTCAGCTTCCCGTGCCATACCCCTGCAAGCAACACGTTGAACCGTTGCATCCATCTCTTCCTCCCTCTTTCCTTCTCTCCACAGCTACACGCCTACAAGATGGACACATTAGCTAAGAAGCGAAGGATGCTTTCTGGTCCTACCTAACAGTGCGGTATCACGTCCAAAGAAACCCACAAAGAAACAAGACTTAGAGTGTGAGCTTTTATACTTTTTTTTCCCGTTCGTAAAGTGAAAAAAAGCGCTAATAAATAGTTACAAAATGCGTGCTCATATTAGCCATACGTTCTTGCGCGCGTGCTACTATGTTAGCTTTATAACAAAAATAAAAACGTCTAGTAGACGCTTTATTTAGATATTTTTGTTTTACGAAAGTTAAATTACTTCTCAGTTTGCATTAGTAAGAAGAAAAATAGAAACATTCATCTTCTTCTTGGTTTATTTCACCGGAATACCAAACAATTTGAAGAGAAACATAATAATAAAAGAGTCACAGAGAAACATAAATAAATGAAAAAAAAGGAAGAAGTACTACCACGCATTCCGTTCCCGTTTACTTTACGTTTTCTTAAGGAAATCTCGAGCGCACGCTACGACGTCGCAGGAGCATCGTTCTGAGCCTGCGCCGGGGGGTTGCGGAGCTCCTCAGCACCGTGCGCAAACGCGCAGCGGTCGCCCCACGCGCAGTTGCCGTTCTTCTCCCAGTAAATGCACATCTTAGACTTCATCTTCGTCCTATCGATACCCTGGCGGCCACCGCGGTATCCGGCGCCACCACGGCCGCGGCCGTTGTTGTAGTACGGCTCGTACGCGGTAGGCGGGATCGACCAGTGGGTCGTCTTGGTGTTGTGGTCAATGTAGTAGGGCTTGCCGTCGGCCGTGTAGGACAGCTGCCACCCCGGAGGGAGCATCGGCTGCTGGGGACCAAAGTAAGTCTGCTGCATGGTGGTTGGAGATTACTGTTAGGGAGTTTGTTTAATTACTAACTTACTGTTTGCGGGTTTGTGCGTGCACAAAAGTGTGTTCACGTTTGTGGGATTAGGTTCGAGCACGTGAGAAAACGGAAAGAAGAAAATAAAGGAGCAAAGATGAGACAAATCTAAAACAATTTCTTTTTCTGCAAACACTTGAGCTCACCAACGCGAAAGCAAAAATGCTGCAGAGTTGCATTGGCAAGAGGTGTGTGGCGGGCCAAAGAAAAGGCAAGACGCTCACGAAGCACTTGCAGTGAAAATAGCATGTTCTCTGCTCTAGCAACGTCGCACATAATATCTCTTTTTCAAGGGAGTGGCGTTCTTCTCCCTTAGATTTAGTTCGTCTTCGTGTTGGTTTGCGCGAGAGCAGCTCGCAGTCTTCGTAACTATAAAAGCGTTTGACTGTAAAGCGAAGAAGAAAAGAGCGGGAAGGAAAAAAGTGTGCACAACGATCATCTCGTTGTGGCCAGAGTGCGATTTCGAAGAAAAAAAAACAGATGCCAGTAAGCAACAAAAAGAGAAAAAGAAAAGTGGGCCGGCAGCCCAAACACATACAGTTAAGGAAACGCGTTTGTATGCGGTAATCACTGTACACGCGTCGATGCAAAGTAAGACCGGGTGGTATGATACATGTATACGCAAACAAAGAGAAAGAGCAAAAAAAAAGATACGCTGCATTGTTTCTCGCATGCGTCTCGTAGCTCATCACGCGAGCGGACGCCACGAAAACCATCGCGTAGACCTGTCCTACTCGTAGTACACATAAAGGCCTTTAGAGGGCCGGCAGCACTGCATGCGATCGATATAAACCTCGTTACTGTCCGCCGCAGCCTGCACCGCGCAGCGGCTGCTGCCGTCGTGGCAGGCATGGCGGGAGAGGCTGTATGGCTTCACCGCACCGAGGCAGCGCGTGTGTGCGCGCAGTGCCTCCGCCACCTTCGGTGGAATCTGCGGACGCACGACCGTCACGGCGGCGCGGTGCTTCGCCGCCACGGCGCGGCGCGGATCGCGACGCACCACCGCGGCTTCCGCCGATGGCAACGCATCGTCCTCCGTAGCGGCCGCCTCCACGGGTGGGATGGCGGCGAGGTCGGCGATGGTTTTGAAGTGGGCAGTGGCGCGGCGGGGGTAGAGCGCCTTCCGTGCGGCGCACGGCGGGAGGTGGACGCGGGCCGACGCGGCAGACACCGTGCGGGTCGGCTTCGGCCCGAGGAGCTCCTCCTCGCTGGCCCGCATGGCAGCGACGGTGCGCAGGACCTCCATCCGACTGCGGCGCAGCGCCGCGTCGACGCTCTCGGTGGTGGTGCGCTGGCCGTGCGGGGCCGTCGCGCTCCACGCCACGTAGCGTTCCACCTCACTCCGCACATCTGCCACCGTTGCGATGGTAGGGAGACCTCCCGCGTGATCCTCCGCAACTGTTGGTGCACCCTGCATCACTCAAAAGTCAAGTAAGGTGAAATAGAAGAGACAGGCGCAGGAGACCAGGGAGACAAAAAAAAAAACAGACAACGAAATGTAGAAGAAAATGATTGAGAGAGCGGAAGCACGGGAATAGAGTGAGTCCGTAAGCCACCGCAAGTTGTGGAAGAGGAGCACGACAACCAAACAGCTGCTTTTCTCTTGGAATCGATGACTTTGCGCACGTCCTATTTCGTGAAAGTCATCCCGCAGCAAAGAGAAAGAAATAGAGAACAACACCGATGATGGAAGGCAGCAACACCAGAAATAAAGCAGTCGCAAGCACGCCGTAGCCGCACATACAGCAAACCGTGGAACGCGAGATAAAAAAAAAAAGAACAGCAAAGCAGAGAAGCGAAGAGTTGAACAAAAATAGAGGAAAGCGGGATGATGGCAATGTGAAAAGTCAGAGCGGTGCAGCAAGGTGCAGCTGGAGAGCTGGACACCTCATTGTCACAAGCAGTCCAGGTGGCTGCAAGCCTGCAGTTGGGTATCTGCTCCTCGCGCTCCTTTTGCTGACATGATCATGCATGAGTTCGCATCTCAGAACGTTTACTACGGTGTGAAGAAGAGTTGACTGGATCTCAAGCTTTGTTCCTGAGACTTTTTGTTTGTTTGTAAGGGAGTATAACTGTTTTTTGGTCACAAAAAAAAAGAGGTTTACTGTAGAATCTGGCAAACAGAAGAAGAGAAAATAAATTGGAATTGTAAAGAGTTATTATTCGCCGCTCTTTACAAATTACACAAAAAGACACAGATAAATGACTTAATTAACTGAAAGTGGAATTGAAAAAAGAGAGAAGAAAATGGGGGGAAATAAACAGTATGCTCGCCCACGAAACATAGAAAAATAAGGCTCAGAGGGGGAAAGGACAAACAAAAAAACAATGGCTTTCATTGATTGTCTCCGCAAGAGGTAAAAGAAAAAAAAACCTTCTATACCTTTTCAAAAGGTTTTCAGACACACACACAATAACAACAGTATTACAGCCGATTGATTCAGCTTATTTCCCACCTAAAAACAAGCAAGTGAAAAACGCACATTAGATAACCCAACTAAACAGACGAGCATCCTGGACAAGCCCTCTGCGCACACGCTTTGCGCAGATTGTTCCTCTTGTCCGCAGCACTGATTCGCCAAGCGGAGAAGCGGAACTATGCGCAAGAAAGAAAGAAAAAAAGACTACGGTGAAGCGTTCTCTCTCTCTCTCTCTCCTCTCTCTCTCATTCAAACTGCGCAGAGAAGCGACACTTGAAAACGTACAGCCGCGCTCTTTTCTCTTCGGCAGTTGCCCTCGTGCTAGCACACGTACGAGGAAACTGTAGCCTACATGCCAGGCAGTCACCGCGTTTTAGTTTTGAAGCATCGTGCGGGACAGGGCCATCGCGGTGTCTTTCACAGGTGCTTTGAGGGAAAAAGCTAGTGCGGGAGGCAGGTTCAGTTCTAGGTATGGCTCCGGTGGATTATACTTGGGCGGCGGAGGCAGCTTGCCGTTTGGCGCCGTCTGCGGCGATGCCGGGCTTGACCCTCCAAGGGACGGTGGTTGGTTTTTGGCTACTTTGGTGGGCATGTAGACGCGACCCTGCGTCAGTGACCCGTTGAGGGCAATGGACAGCGGTGAGCTCGTGCTCTTTGGTGGCTGGCTAGCGGTGCTCGCCGCCATCTGCGACTGCGGCGACGGCACCGTCTTCTGCGCGTTGTGCACGTTCGGATTGAGAATGAAGCCTAAACCGTTGACGTCCAGGTGGCGCTCGTCGGGTAGCTCGTGCAGGTAGGGGCAGCTGGCACCGCGTAGGCACCCGCCGTTCACAAAGTACTTGCACACCTCCTGCGTTCGATCGTGCGGCGGCACCACGCCAGGAATCATGCCGTTCGCCACGTTGCCAGCCTGTAGCGCCATCATTGCCTGCGTATTACCAGGGGTCATGTAGACGTAATTGCCAGCACCTGCCGTCCCCGGTCGCGAACCGTTGACGGAGGAAACAGGACTCGAAGCCATGTTCCACATCCTGGACTAGAAAAATGACAAAAGAACTAAAAAAGAAAAAAAAAGATGATGATGAAGCTAAGCAACCACCAATGTATGTATGTACAATATCCAAAATGAAAAGGAAGAATAATAGTTTTAAGCGCACAAGGGTGAGAAAACAACAGAACAGAAGAAAAACCAAAGCGGGTAGCCTGTCCCTGTGTGTTCGAGAGTAGGACAGCCAAAACTGTGTGTATTAGTGGTTTAAACCCGATGGTGCAACGGCGTGTGAGAGGGCGAAAGGGAGAGAGCACAGTGCAGTTGACTGTTTTCTCTTGTCTGCGAGGTTCAATTTGGCTTTCGCTGATTTCTGCAACGAAGACGTATACTTACTTCGTGACCCTTTCACGCTTGTATTATGGAAGGAGTCAGATGGCGAGAAACACACCGTCAGACCGACCGTCACGCACAGGTGCACTGAAATACAGATACCTCACACTCCGTTGCGCAGTTGATCCTTCCTGGTCTGTGTTTTAAAAAAAAAAAAAGATGACACGAGCGTTTTTTTTTACTTTGATTGTGTGCAGTGAGAAGGGAAAGGAAAGATAGGAAAAGAAAGAGAGAAGACGAATTGCGTGACAGTCTTGCGTCCCCACACCCTAGCGAACGCGTGCGGCCAAGTAGGAGGATCTCTGGCGGTTAGGCGCCAGTGCACCAACGCAACGGTGGCCTTTGTTTTCTTTTGCAGCGGCATGCGAGGGAATCTGTCGAGCACGAAATCTGCAGCGCTTCTTCAGCGGAAAAAGTAACGGAGCAATGCAGTCCAGCGCCTTGCACCTCGCAAGTGTGTAGAAGAGAAAACACCACGATTCGATTCGTAAGGGAAGAGCAGCAGCGTAATTGTACCGAAGCGCGTGCAGAGGCATCGGTTCGTTTTAAAAGAAAGCATCGAGTAACG
Source organism: Crithidia acanthocephali (assembly GCA_000482105.1). NCBI lineage: Eukaryota > Euglenozoa > Kinetoplastea > Trypanosomatida > Trypanosomatidae > Crithidia > Crithidia acanthocephali. The sequence goes on along the minus strand of AUXI01000342.1, from coordinate 14,719 downwards.
CAATCCGGTGCTTCGCATATCATCTTCTTTTTTCTTTCCTTTTGCTGTTGCTGTTGTTGTCGTTTTCATAAGTCGTAGATCTGTAAATACGATTACACTTGAATCGAGAGAGAGAAAAGAAGGAGAAATGAGCGCCAAAACCACCCCACACACCAAAAAAAAAACACGAAGAGAGGAATAGAGGACTGAAGAAATGTGGCAAGACGAACACAACTGCGCCGCAACGGTGCCGTCACGAGCGTGCTGAAGCGAAAAACACACACAGATGCAGGAGCAGTGCGCGGAGCGAGGAGCAGCATTCATGGAAAACGTACATCTACTCCCATGCACACACACGCACACGTACGCCTGCCACGGAAACGATGCAGCACCGCCTACAAACTGCGGTGCTTCTCCTGCGTTCGCTCGACAATGAAGCGCCGGATGTACACGATAATCGGGATGAGCAGCACGACAAAGACAACAGTGACGGCACCCACGGCGCGGCTCTTGCACTTCACACAGGAGCACTCAAAGCCCCAACGCTTCTTCATCGCCAGTGCCAGTCGCGAGAGGGGCAGGTTGTTGCCCGGCATGTAGTTGATGTAGAGCTCCTCGCCTTCGCGGATTGGCCGCACGGCACGCGCGCTGAGGTAGAAGTTGTTCTTGGCGCTGTTGTACGTGATGGTCAGCTCCACGTTTGGCTCGCAGCTGTGGTTGAGGTAAGAAGCCTCGGGGAACAGACAGATGCCACGGCGGCCGCGGTAGTCCACCTCGAAGCGGTTGAACTCGACGATGAGCGGCAGCTTCTGCAGGTCGTAGGAGGAGAACTGCCCGCTCAGGAGGCAGTTCGACCCGTTGCGAAACGCCCCCGCCGAGCCGGGTGCCCGCACCTCCTCCGCAAAGTCGAACACGTCGCGCTCGCGCGTGAAGTACGAGAAGCCGCCCGACATGAGGGACAGGATGCGGTGCTTCACGTACTCCTGATCCGCCTCCGAGCCGCAGACCACCTTGCTAAAGATCTCCTTGGTCAGTATCAGCACCTGCTCCCGCAGCGACTGCCTGTCGTTTTCAGAGATGTACATGCAGTAAGCCGGCAGGTTCATCACCTCGCGGCCGTAGCCGATCTCGCGCGTGGCGAAGACGCCGCGGGCGTAGGCGCCACCGAGGCTGGCGTTCATGTCAATCTTCACGTCATCCGTCACGAAGCCGCCAGGCGGGGATTCAATGCGGCCGTGAATGGAGGAGACCTTCGCGAAGGTGCGCCGCGACACGTGCAACGGGGTGCAGACGGAGGCGGCGGCGTAGAGGGGTGCACGTACCGCCGCCCGCGTGAAGAGCGGCGTGAAGCGCACCAGGCGCATCGCAAATCGCGGTGGGGAGTGAATCGACTAGGGCTGTGCGAATGCAGGAACGCAAAGCGTCAACTGTCACGTTGCCGTTTGGTTGCTGTTGTTGTTGTTGCTGTTTATGTCGACGCCGTCGCGCGCGTGTGTAAGGAGGGATGTGCGTGCGTCTGCTGCGGTGCTTTTTCTTTTTCTTTGTTAGTTTTCGTTGTGGCTCGTCGCGTCCAAGCAAAAAGAGACGGCACACTTTCTCAGAACTGCAGGTGCCGATCGCGGGTTTTGGCGGCGCTCCTAAACGCGTATAACGCACGCTCGGCAACGAGGCGAAAGACGAGGTGGAAGTGTGAAAGAGACAAGAGGAGAAAAGAGAAGGTGGAGTGCTTGCATTGAGTCGAGAGCACGCCCAGAAAACGCAACATCGACTAAAGAATGAAACAGCGGATTACTAAAAAGCTGAAAGTACAGTGAATTGTGCCAACGGCAGCGGCACCATTTTCCGTGAGTTCTTTGTATAATGCAAAAAGCAAGAGACGCGACTCTTCGGCAGCCATCGCGCTACTCCTTTCGAATCCCAAAAGAATACCTTGCTGGTAAAAAAAGAAGAGAGCGTTGCCTTTTTTTCTTTTTTGTTCATTTTCAGCCGACGGCAATCATTCTTGATGGAACAACGAAGAGCATAGCCCTGATGTTTAAATGCGGATTTTTCCTACGCTGCACAGGTCATCCAACCAGCGCATGGAGAACGACTACGCAGCTTCACAAGACAACGCAACGAGAAGCAGTTCATTGTGCTTTCAGTAGAATAGCGGTGTTGTGTTCGACAATGGCCGCCGTAAACGGCCTTCCGCTCACCACGCAGTAAAACCGCCGCGGCAGTGTCAGCGACGCACTCGTCTGGTAGCGGTCCGCGTCTGGCGCACACAGTCGGTTCACGGGGCGGTGCACCGACAGCTTCATCGTCTCCACGTCGAGGAACACCAACGCGCCGCTCTCCAGCAACAGTACCGCCGTCCACGAGAAGGAGCGCACGAGGTGGACCTCGCGGATGGGGATCTCCTCGGTGCAGAAAGTCTGCAGCGTGGGGCTCACCAGCAGCGACAGCGCCACGTCGCTGCGGGCCCGCTTCCGCTCCGGCGTCTCCGCTGATGCCGCCGTCGCCGCCGCCTTCGCCGTCACGTAAAACGTCGCCGCAACGTTGTGGTGCAGCACCAACGCCACGGCATTCGTCGCGACGCCATCGACGGCGTCTGCGGTGCTGGGCCGGCTGACGGTGGCGTTCGTCACCGCGCCTGCCGCACAGTGGCGCAGCAGCCGGCACTCGCCGGCGACTGTCATGTCCGCCGCATGCAGCAGCTGCAGGCAGCTGTTCGACCAGAGACACACCAGTACGTCCGCTGACCACCACCCACAGTAGCACAGCTCCACCGCCGTCGCGTCTGCTGCTGGAGGCGCCTTCGGTGGCACAAGAGTGTGCCAGTCGTGGCTGCACGTAAACTGACTCTGCAGCGTCGGTGCTGCATCGGGGGTGGAGAGCACCGCCACGCAGTGCCGCGCGCCGCCGGTGGTGGCAGCGCTCTCCGCCTGCGCCAGCGCGAGTACCGCCACGACACGCGTCCCCTTCGGGTTGAACTGCGTGGCGGCATAAAGCACCGAAAGGTCTTTCAGCGGCGGATACGGCTTCACCTTTGCCACGTCACTACGCGACATCTTCTTCCGCTCCAGCACGGTGGACATGTCCATGGGGCAAATGCAAACGACGCTATCCAGGGTCATGCACAGCAGCAGCTGCTGACCTACCGCTGCTCCTGCCGCTGCGGCTCCGGTCGCGGCGACTCCGGCTGGTGGCGTGACGGCGAATGTGGAGACGGCGACGAGTTGCTGGGCAGCAGCGCTGCCGCGGCGATTGACGTCGCGTGAGGCCGCGCGTGGGTCGCGGTCGAGTTCGAAGAGGTAAATCTTCGACAGGTTGGAGGTGTTGAGCAGGCAGACGCTGCCGTTGCTGAGGCCGCAACAGAGGTACGATGGGTGAGCCGCGGTGGCCCCCGTGATGCACGCGCAGTCCGTGGCAAAGACGGCGCTGGAAGTGGAGGAGGAGGTGATTTGGCGCTCCGTCTCCCCTTTCACGTAGCGTGCGATAGACTTCTCCGTCATGTCACGCCGAGCCCGGTGGTCCTCCGACTCCAGATCCATCTTCCACTGATCGAGCATGGTGCTTCAAATTCCGTTGATCTCTTTACAGGCGCTCGGCACGATTGAGAAAAGGAGGAGTTGTGTATGTGTACTCTCTGCGAGGAAGATAATGGTTGTAGAGAAGCGTTCGACGAAGAAATGCGAAGAAAAGTTGAAGCACCGTTTTGGAGGGAGGCATCCCTCTGTGCCAGCAAAGTACTCCTCGTAGTTGGCAGGACAATGGCAACACTGTGCATCGAGCGAGGCGTGGACACGACCCCTGCCGTATCTTTTCCGCTAAACGAAGAGTGTTAGAGACAGAGCGCTTGGCGTTGTCACATGCAGCCCAGCTGAAATAATGCTTCCGGAACGCGCGAGGCGACCGCAACGGTGCAGAGATGCCTACCGATGACGGTACATTTGATTCTCAGCGAAACAGAAAAGCGATTTTCTTTGTTTTTTTTTTGCTTTAATGCCAATCAAAACGCACAACAGACAAGGCAAGTGTGTTCGCAACACACGTGCAGAGTCAAAGAAAGAAAAACACACACATGTGAGGAAGAAAAAGAAAATCGAGAGACGCAACAACAACAACAACGACAACAGCTGAGCGGAAGGTGAAAAGCACTCACCGCGAATGATACAAAGCAGAGACTTTGCGAAGACAGGTGTGCAGGCACACGCGCCACAGCAGTCGGATGTGATTCTCAGGCGTGTGCCGCACAACGCCTAAGATGCTCTTCTGCCGCTCCTCAATCATCCTCCTCCTCCGAGGCGTCGGGAATGGGCTCGAATCCGGACGGCGGGTTCTTCGCGCCACTCGAGTTCAGCACCTTGAAGCGGTTGCCAGACAACTTGCGGTCGTTACGCTGAGCCTTGTTGATATCCTTATGCATGCGGTAGGTCGACGGAAGCGACGTGCCGTGCATCGTTGTGTCGAAGAGCAGCTTGCCATACATCGCGTTGTCCTCGTTTGGAATGTCACGCCGTGCAAAGAGCTCGTAGTGCGTGTTGTTTGGCAGCCGCTTCTTTAAAATGAACTCCGGCAGGTTTTGGCCGTAGCCAGGCCGCATGTTCCGCATCGGGTAGCCGGTGAAAGTGTGGAACTCCGGCGACATGTGGCGCTCATCCTCCAGCTGCCATGCCCCTGGCGCCTTCTCCTCGATGTACTCCTGGAAGATGCGCGCGCGGGCGAGGCGGAGGTCCCAACGCTGCGCGCACGGCACGGGTAGTTGGTTCGGGTGCGTGTAGCCCACCCGGTGCACCCCGCGACGCACTGAACTACAGAGCATCCGACCTTAATGTGTGTGTGTGTAGGAGAGTATCCTTTCAAGAATGGGTGAGCACAAGCGTAGGGTTAGTCTTACCACACCTCGCTTCTCACTGATCCAAGTAAGAGTTCGGAAGACAAAAGGAAGGAGAGAAGAGAGTTGGGAGAACAGGAAGTGTATTGGTAGCGTCTCTGAGGTGGTGCAAGCGAGCTTCTCTACCAATCGGTAAAATGGAAAGAGCATGTGGGAAGACAAGCTCTCTTCATCCGACAACAAAACAGCGTACACCCCTGAGTGAGTGACGCCACGTTGCATCCGCTCACTTTGCTTTTTTTTTACGTCACAGCGTTGCAGCCAAGAGTCACGCCAGAACATTCCCCGTAGATCGCTTCTGTTTGGCCGCAGCGTGTGTGTGTGTGTGTGTATCATGAAACAACAACAGCACTGGTGTAGGTTGGTTGCCGGGGTGGCCTCTCCTCTGAGCGACCATCTAAGCCCTCCGCATTTCGTTGTCGCCGCGCACTTGAATACTCTTCTTTACTTTACTTTTTTCTTCATCGTCACCCAAATAAGGCACCGAAATGCTTCGGCCAGAAATAGTAGTCACCACGGGGAAAAAAAAATTAAACAACTGTCCAGTTGAGCAAGCGGTGCGCAGTGGACATTGAGCGCTGTTGCTGCTTACCACCATCACCCCCTTTCAGACACTGACGAGATGCAGAGAGGAGGCAGTGAGGGTGGGAAGAGCTACACATCCAACTCGGTTGCTTCACTGCTGCTATTGCGTTTGCTTAGCTGGACGGCGGCGGCGGGATCATGTCGGCCGGGACGTGCACGAACTTGCGGTCCGACTTGTCGCACACCCACGCCACCTCCACCTCGTACAACTTGTCCTTCTGCTGATCGTGGACGTCGTGCAGAATGTTCGCCAGCTTCACCACCGCCTCGTCGCACGTGAGGTTGGCAAAGTCCAGCTTCTCCAACTCGCTCTTCGCGACCGTCTTTGCTTTGCCAAGGGCGATGCCGTAGTAACCGGCCACGGTGCCGCTCGGGTCGCTCACGTACAGCTGCGGGCCGTCGTCGGCGTACGAGGCGATGATGGCGGAGCAGCCGAAGGGGCGGTAGGCGTAGTGCGTCGTGTAGACGTGCATGAACTCGCCCACGCGGTTCGCCAGCACCGCACCGCGAATCGGCGTGGCGAAGATGTCACGGCTGTTCTCCGCCTCCTGCCGGGCCCGTGAGACGATGGCGCGTCCATCCGGCAGCAGACCGCAGATGCAGATGCCAGCCTGACGGTCCACGGCGTGGATGCGGTTGTTGGAGCCGTTCTCCAGCATGCGGCTCGAGTGGATCTTCTCAATCGCGAGCACCACGCCGTCCTTGCAGCACGCAGCGACCGCCGTGCTGCTGTTGTCCACTGCCTTACCGGCGTACTCGACCTGGAAGACGCGGCCCTCCGCCGAGAAGACGTCCGTCGACTGATCGTGTCCGCTGCCAGTGCCTGCCATGGCGACGACTGTGACGGTAGCAAAGGAGAAGAGAGGAAGAAAGAGGAGTGACTCGACCACGATTCGTGGGTGGTGTCTGATTGTATAAGCTGCCAGGAAAACACTCACCGGCGACGATAACACTGTCAAGCTGCAGAGGAAAAGAGAGGCGAGAGAATTGAAGAGAAGAAAAGAAAACGAGCCTTGAGACGCAAACAAACTGAGTTCGCTTGTGTCGGTGTCTGTGTGTTTGTGTGTATGATAGAGAGAAGAGAAAAAGGCCGGATGAATCAACAGAGAAGGAAGTGATGATACTATAAAAAGCACCCCTTCGAGTTGAGTTTGTGCAGCGCAAACGATAGAGAACAAGCACGAGAGGAGTGAGTAGTAGAAGGGTGGACGCACAGCGGTAAACCACATTTGCGCTGCGCTGGTAGGTGCTCGAAACAGCTGCCTCGCTATCAGGAAGCCATACAAAGGGAAGTGCGTGACGCTGCCCTGAGCAACGCACGAGGAGCAACATGCGTGTGCAAGTGACCACAGAAGTCCTTAACAGTGACACAAACCATCTGCGTAACGGCGTCAGTGTTGACCCGCACGAGTACGCAGAGAGGTGAGAGAAACAACTCCGCGAAACAGCAACGCAACCCACTGTTTGTCAAGCGCACACACTTGAATGTTAACACTCATTGTTGGTTTTTTGTCCAGGTTCGTCATAATGACGCAAGCTCTGTGAAAAAAAAAAAGAGCTGTGAAGTAGTGTAAAACCAGCAGGTATCAGTCAAACCAGCGAATCAAACGTCTTCCTTCGCTTGTCTTTGTCGTTGCTCTATACGAACATGCCTCTTCTCCCTTCTCCTCTCTTCGTTGTCGTCGAATGGAGGCCTCTACGATGTCGAAGTGTTGCGGGCGATGCGGCGTGCCACGACGCTCGCCACACCAACCACCAGCATCCCACAGCACATCCCCACAAGACCGTTGACGAGGGGAGCCCAGCGTGAACGCGCATTCGACGCAGCAGTGGCCGCCGCAGCAGCCGCTCTCGCCTTCTCCTCCTCCACCTCCGTCTCCTTCACCTTTAGCCGTGCCCGCTGGGCTTTGTTCAGGCGAGATTTTTTGCGCACCTCGTCCTCTGGGTTGCGCCAAGAGGCACCGTCGGAGGGCCGTGCCGGCAGGCGGTCCTCCCAGTTGCCACCGTTGGCGAATAGCTCGGAGATCTTGGCGGAGAGGGAGGTGTCGACCTCCTCCAGCCCGCTGGTGCCGAGGGAGTGGGCGTAGAGGCACAGGTCACCATTGGGACAGCAGCCGAAGAGGTGGGCAACACAAAAGTGCACCTTTCTGTGTTTCGCGCGCGTCGTTTGCTGCAGGCGGTGCTTCAGCCGGCCGAGGTCAGCGCTGCGGAAGAGCGACTCCTCCACGCAGCCGCCGTTCCCCTCCCAGTTGCTGTGGTTGAACTGGCAGGCCACGTCGATCTCGTCGAGCACGTCGTCAGCGATGAGGGTGTCGTCAACAATAACAGTGCGCAGGTACGGATTGACGTGCGCCAGGGCGGCGATGGACCGGCCCGCCTCGTCCTCCAGCGGGGTGTTGGAGAGGTCCATGTAGTTTACCCGCGAGCGCACGAGTGACTCGCACAGGGAGCAGATGCACTCGTCGCTGATGTTGATGCCGCTGAGCGTCAGCGCCTCCACGGAAAGGTTGTACTGGAAAGCCATGGAGAGCGACAGCACCTCGGCATCGCCAAAGTAGCCGGAGAAGTCATCGTAGACGAGCACGGACCGAATGGAGTTGTTCAGCACCTCTTCCGCCAGCACGTGGAACTCGTCCTCCGTGACGTTGGTGTACTCGCTGTTGTGGTTGGTGAAGTAGCAGAGTGCCTGCTCCAGCTGCTGCAGCGTAAACGCTTCCGACTTGCCAGAAACAACCTTGAACACCAGCACACGCGTCTCCTCCGTCTTGACTTGCGCCGACACAGCCTCTGACAGCGTGCGCACCGCGCCGAGGACACGGCCCTTGGTTTCCATCGTCGACTCCCTTCTTTTCACTTATCAAAAAAAAAAAAGAGACAACGCGGAGGCAACAGCGGGAAAGGGCTGTTGCCAATCAATGTGTGTGTGTGTGTGTGTGTGTGTGTGTGTGTGTGGTCGCTGCACTATTGTTTTGTGGACTGCAACATTGGATTTTAGCGTTACAAAACGGAGAGTGTGTGGAGAGGAGAGACGTCCAAACAGTAACAACAACAAAGAGAACAAGCGACGCTGAGTGTGCAAGCTAGAACAAAGGGAATCAGGGGCACATGCAGTCCAGAAAGCTTGAAAGACACACACACAAGAAAAAAAAAGCACATTTGCTCTTTTCCCTGACAGTGCTGCTGAATAGTTCGAATGCAATACGACACGGCGACAGAGCCACAACACGCACAATAACAGAAGACCTGCATGCTCTTTTCTGCGGCGCATTCGTCCTCACATCGCGCAGCGTTGCACCGGGATGCCGCTTTTTAGTTGTGTACTCACGCACTCCACTCTGCTCCGTTCCCTGAGTCCAAAAACGCTTCAGTTCGTTTCTCATTGTTTGTGTTTTTCTTTTTCTTTTTTAATACTTAAGGTGGAGCACTGAAAGAGGAGAGGAGACGCTGAACCTCCCTTCAACGTCCGGCCTCATCACAGCTTTGATTACCAATATCGCTAACCTCCTGACACACAAATTTCATTTTTCGTCTTATGAACTGTAACATTTACCACGAAAGCCTCACATAGTAGTAGTATAAATGAGGAGAAAAAAAAGTAGTTGTAGTAGTAGTAGGTATCCAAGGATTGATATTACATGTGACGCAGACGCATCCAGTTCCATCCACAACGCACGCATCCTCAGTGATAATGAACCGGGGAAAAAGAAAATGCAAGACAAAGATCGGGGAAGCATCGCCGACTAGTTCTCATGTTATACCGGAGACACGGTGGCGTGCACCTCTTTGCGCAGCGCCATCTCAATCAAGTGGCCCGCCACAAAACTCACCGTGCCGCTGATGGCGCCGTTGAGCACCATCAGTGCCGCCGAGCGCGTGATGCTGAGGCCGACGAGGAACCCCTTCACGGAGCCCAACACAATCAGAGAGATCATCGTCAGCAGGCACGACATGACAAAGACGGTGTCGGTGCCCTGACCTTTTCCGGGCAGGTAGGCCAGCAGCGGCACCGCGCCAAAGAAGAGGAAGGAGATAAACATCACCGCACCCTGCTTCTTCGGGCCGTGGGCGTCGTCGAGGTCGACTAGCAGCCCCAACTCCTCGACCATCATGAAGTCGACGAACATCTTCGGGTCCTTCGAGATGATGCCGACGATGGTGTGCGCGTCGTCGAAGGAGAGGCCCTTCGACATGTAAATCTGCACCATCTCGTCCAACTCGAGGTCGAAGGAGTTCTCCACCTCCCACTCCTCGCGGCGCCGCTCCGTGATGGCGTTGTCGCGCTCCGCCTCACCTGAAACGTACTCGCCGAAGCCCATCGAGAAGCCGTCCGCGATCACATTCGAGAAGCCGAAGATGAGCACCGTCGCGTAGTTGCCGTTACTGCCGGCGGCCGCGGCGATGATGGCGAAGGTCGTCATAATGCCATCGAGGCCGCCAAAGACGACAGACTTGATGTACTCGGAGGCGCTGGAGTTGTGGCTCTCCTGGTGCATCGGCTTGAGGTGCTCGCGGCGCGACGCTTCGATGTCGCCGGCGCGAAACGCCGCCCGTGCGGCGTCGCAGCTCTTGTAGCCACCGGCGTCCTCGGCGACGACGCGCAGAGCCGACTGCTCCGACAACTCCTGACTGCTCATCGTGAAACGCAGAAAAGGAAAGAACTAAAGGGTCAAAGAAAAAGAAAAAGAGTCGGCGAGCGCTACGAAAAAAGGAATCGCCGAATCAGAGGAACACGGAGAGTAAACGGAGAAGAGAAAAAAAGGAGCAAGGGAAAGTGTATAGAGAGCTCAGGCAATTTGGCAGTGAAATGCGTCGCGAATCGCCTTGATATAAAAAAAATAAAAAGTTCGTTGGTGTTTTTTTTTTTGTTGTGTGTGTGTGAGCGTGTGCGTATGTACTGAGGTGTGTGCTGCGAGCAAAAAGGAGTCTGCAGGAATGAGAAAGTGGCAACGGAAAAACAAATAGACTCAATCAATGACAAAGATGCTGGATGAAAACGGCGAGCAACGTGCAGGGCAAGCGAAGCAACGCAGCGCAGATGCGTCTTCTATAAAAGAGTGAGGGCTAGCAGGTGGCAAACGTACCCGCCAAAACAAGACACACGCACAACAGAAAGAGAGGTAGGTCGTATTGGGAAAGTGGCGATGAACAAGAAAGGAACAACGCTGCACGTACACGGCAGTGGAAAGCACGATCTGTTCCCGTGAGTGCAAAGTGGAGAACAGAACTACGGCACCGCTAGCACGCAAAGCGTAGCGGCCACAGAGCGGACCAGTTTCTCAGCGCACGTGCGATACCTGCCTCTGCAAGCTGCCATGGCGCTTGGCATTTGTGTGTCAAACGGAGAAAGGCTTCTTGATGACTAACCTCGGGAAAGGTAGTGAGATCGCCTTCTCGATTGTCTCTCTGAACAGGCTCGTTTTACAAGAGAGTCATTTGTGAAGACTCCTATCCATCCGGCGCTTCCATCAAGCACTAGCTCGAAGGCTGCCTAGATATGGAGGAGGTGGAGAAAACAGGTGGCTGCGCACACGCGCACGTCTCGCATTCTTTCATTCTTTTCGAAGCGAGGGAGGTCGGCTACTCGAAGTCCATCAGAAGCTCCTCGCCGTCCTTGATTGGTCTTGTGGCACAGACCACCACCCTGCGTGCGGCCAGCGGTGCCGTCTCCACGATGACGCGCCGTCGGCTCGAGGAAGAGACGAAGTCGGACTGCACGCACGTGAGCAGTGCGCAGTTGCCGTTGCTGCTGCCCTCCGCTGGCTCCGCGTCACCGGCGGCCTCTGCTGCAGTCGACGCCGCCATGGGCGGTGCGGTGCGGATCAGGTCAATGACAGGCACGAGGGAGGGCATCAGCGGAATATCCGGCGACGACGCGATCAACTCTGCGAGATCGCCTGGGGCAGATGGCTCGCAGTTCCAAGGCAGCAGCAGCGCGCGCTGCACCACCGTGCGGTACGACAGTGCCAGTGTCTCCCTGCTTGGGCACAGACTCGGTGAGAGGCCGCGACGTGTCGTGTAGTGGAGCAGCATGGCGTGCGTCAGATCGACCTCGCCACTGACGCGACGCTCCGCCATGCGCAGCGCCTCGGCCGACAAACCGCGCAGACTCGCACAAGACGACGCGTTCGCCGGTATGAAGAGGTTCGGCAGAGGTGGGTAAATGACATCGCTGAGGAGCGGGTCGGCGAAGGCGGCAGCGCCGTCTGGCGTGTGGGAGCGCTGCTGTACGTGGCAGGCGAGGAAAGACGCCAGCCACAAGCTGTGCGCCGTCACATCGCCGAGTCTGCCACGGCGTGTGAGGAAACGGACGGCCTTGCGCAGCGGTGGCAGCGCACGCGGCACGCGGTCGCCACGCAGCGTCTGCCCATTCAGCACGGCGCTGTAGGGCACGTTGATGACCGGTGCGCCGTGCTTAATGGCCTCGCCTGCGCAGAGCCCTACCGGCGCAGCGAGGTGAGAACTGCGATGTAAAGCGAGTGTTTTGCTCACGACGCCGTGGGAGCTGCACGCCTCCCAAAAGGCGTTCATCGGAGTAGAGGCTTCCTTTCTCCAGGAAGAGAAAAAGGAACACGCAAAAGGAAAGGAGCTGGACCGCCTGACGTGCGTGCCCCTTTCTCTTTGTCAACCAGTCGAGAAGTGACGGATCTTTAGGTGCAAGGGGTAGAAAAGGAGAAAAAAATGAAAATCAAGAGCAGCGTAAAAGCTCCCTCTCCGCACGATGTTGGCTCTTTTGAAGCCCGGATAGATCTGACCCGGTACACGTGAGAATGCAAGTAGCGAAACAGAGTGCATAGAAGGCAGTTGAGAAAAAAAAAAGAGGTTTCAGCAGGAAAGCAGTTGGGGGGCAAAAGAGACGAATGTGAGTGAAGACCACTCTGAAGCTACTACCTCCAATGGAAATGGGCACAACAGTAGAGAACACCGAAAAAAAAAAGCTTTTCTTTCTGTGTGTGCTACCAGCTTCAGTACAAACAGTAAAAACCGACTAGGTTAAGAGTCGCGTTTTAGCAATGCCTGCAGTCCACAACGCCGTCATTGGTGCGCGCGACTGCAACGAAAAACCCCCTGTTGACGGCACCGACGGTGTCAGCAAGACCATAAAGGCTCTTCTTGGCAAATCCTCTTTTTTGTGATAACAGAAAGCAAATACGCTGCACTTTCACAACTCAAAACAGGTCGCTCCTAGACAAGCAACTCCCACCACCGTCTCCAAATGCATGACTCCACACACACACACATACACACACAGACGAAGTCTCCACTGACTTTGCAGCACGCCGGCGTCTTTAGAAATCAGCGGCTGCAGGCGCCACCGCGTCACGCACACGCGTAATGCCGCCCAGCTCGGGCTCGCGGCGCCACCGCGGCCTCGGCACGACGTGCTTCGTGGTGTCATGCTGCCAGTAATTCGGCCAGTTGTTCGCTGCCGTGTACGTCTGTGGGCTGAAGTATGCAGCCGCATCCGGCGTCTGGTAGGAGAACCGAGTCTCCACTTCCTCCGGGGTCAGCTCCTGCCGGGCATCGTCCAGAATAGCTGCGTTGATGGCCCGCTGCTGCTGAACGCGCTGCATCCAGATGGTGCGGTGCCGGATCGCCTCCGTCAACTCCCGTGTGTGGTAGCTCTCTCGCTTGTTCGGCACCATCTTGAAGAGTCCGTTGGCCAGCGCACACCCGGGGAACTTGTTGTCAAAGACTTTATCCCGCACGAGGAAGCCGCGCGTCACGTCGCGGTTGGCGCGGTGGAGCTGAATGAGTTCGTAGGCGGAAGGGTAGTAGGTGGGGATGCGGCGTGGGTTCACCCCGGCCACGACGGATCGGTAGGATCCTTGGCCCAGTGCGCCGCTGGACATCTTTACTGGGAAGCGCAGCCGGTGCAAAAGCACAAAACTCTGACGAGAGGCGAAAGGAATTTTTTTTTTACAGTTGCGTTGCCGTCCGTCACGATGGCGTGTGAATGAAATCGGAGTTGAAGGAAAGGAGCAGGGGGTAGAATGATGCATATCGAAGAGTCTTGGGCAGAGAAATACCTTTTACCAAACGTTTTCCTTCATTGATGACGCAAAATGTCCTGCAGCCATTGAGAAAGTTCTTCGCGGCCATTTGGTCCACGCCAACTCATCAGGACTTGACAGAGATGCAAACACTTCGCTACACTGTGCTAAAACCCAGCGGAGATAGCCATGGAATTCTTGCCGCTTTCACAGTCGCCTTCCGCATGAAACTTCTTTCCTTTTTTTTTGTAACAAAATGCACATTCTGCGCTTAAGACTGAAAGAAAAATCTAGACGAAAAGTAAAACACGAAGAGCAAGACAATATAATCATAAGAATAAAACGTTTTAGTTTGTTTTCTCAATGATGCTTTCTACAGAGCGAATGTAGCGGTGTTCGCCGAGGAAAAAGGAAGAAATAGTGGTTGCACTGATAGACCTCTACCAACGAAATCAGTATTTTGTAAGGAGAAAACAAACGACGGAAGGAAAAGACTCTTCGCAAAAAACAGCTTTCCCGTCGTGTGAACAGCAAGAAAATAAAATACGTTTATCATTCCGTGTAACACGTGCGAGCACAGCGCATCTTAATGCAAAGACGGCACTACCTGGACACCTGGATTCAAAAAAAAAGAGAAAAGTAGTGTTGGATGCTAAAAAAACGAAACAAATGACGAGAACAAGAAACCTGCAGGGGGCCATACGTACAGCCACCATATCAACGAGAAGAGGATGATCGCATTACATTAGCTCATGAAAACAACACACAAAAAAGGGAAAAGAAACGGTAAGGAAGACAATCACTCCAGAAAACCTGATGTCCTGGGTCACTGCGACGACAAAAGCGCTGCAACGCCAACATGAAACCTGAAACTGACACAGCCCTATACAAAACAGCTGCAACCCACTAACAAACACAGCTACAGTGACACACGAAAACTCTGAAAAACAACTAAAATCACCAGCCTTTCAACGCTTCTTCTACCGCATCAGTACACCGACAACCACAAACACTGCGAGCACCGCAACAAAGGCCGTGGTCAGAGAGGAGTCACGCGCTGGCGGTCTGTTGCCAGGTGCGGCAGCGGCCGCCGGCGGTGTGCGAGGGCCACGCAGGTTGGACGGTTTTTCAACAAATTTCGCGGTGAAGTCGATCTGGCGACGGCGTCGTGTCCGCCGTGACACACCTGGTGCTGCCTCGCCGTCTTCATCGGAGGAATCGTCGTCACTCGCACTCACCGCGTTCTCCACGCCTCCGCCAGAAATCTTCTCCGATTCCTTGCGGG